>WNWK01003627.1:0-160935 GCA_009830355.1 Cherax destructor
AGTTAATACTAGTTTGAACTTCTATGATGTTATGATCAGAGTATATTGTTTTTGTAACTGTTATGTCTCTGATTAATTCCTCGTTGTTTGTGAATATCAAATCCAGGGTATTTTCATTTCTAGTGGGATCAATTATCTGTTGGTTTAATGAGTACTTTTCACAAAGCCTCATTAGTTCCCTGGTATGTGCCTGTTGAGCCAGGGTACTTCCAGGATATATTTCTGGTATAACATTATGTTGCCTCATCTTCCATTTTTCATGAGGGAGATTAAAATCTCCAAGGATTAAAATGCTTGGGTGGGATTCTCTAGCCTATCCAGATAGCTATCTATCTTCCTTAACTGCTCTGTGAATTCCTCCGCAGTTGCTGATGGTGGTTTGTATACTAGGATAATTACTAGATTCCTATTTTCCACTTTAATGCCGAGGATTTCTACTATATCATTCGTAGCGTTCAGCACTTCTGTGCAACATAGAGTATCTTTTACATAGAGTCCTACTCCTCCCTGTGACCTATTGATTCTATCACATTTATACATGTTATAGTTTTCTATCTGAATCTCTCCGTCTTTAGCAGAGTCAGCGAGGCTGGGCACTGTTGGATCAACAGAGCTGGTGTTAGCTTGTCTAGAGCTGGTGTTAGCTTGTCTAGAGCTGGTGTTAGCTTGTCTAGAGCTGGTGTTAGCTTGTCTAAGCTTGACGTCTGGAAGCAGCGCTCCATACTTTACGTTCCAGGCTGTCATACCTACTGTATGATACCTGCCTGGAGTCCACTTTCCGCGGGGATCAACGCCTCCGCGGGCCAGTCTTTGACCAGACCTCCCTGTGGATCAGGGCCGGATCAACCATGTTGTTACTGCAGGCCACAAGTAGTCCAACTTGCGAACCACAGCCAGGCTGGTCGTGTACTGACTTTTGATCTCATTTTCTTGACATTACCTACATGTAACTGCTATGTAATTTATCCAGATATTGAGCAGTTGATGGACATGAACGGTGGTGAGACCTATTTACGCATGTGACCTACATTATTATAATTATAATCAAATAGAAGCGCTAAACCACAGGGGTTATACAGCGCATGTGACCTACAGAACTTTAAAATCCAAGGAATGTATTTTCATCTGGGGATGTACTAGCACCTTTCCAGGTGATTATAATTCAATTAAGCTGCTTCCCGTCCTTGCAGAGTCTCCGTGTCTTGTGTACGCCAGCCAGCTCTTGTACCTGGTGGTCAAGAGGCAGGTGTTTGGAATACCCTGTAATGAGGTACTCTTTAAACGTCTTAGAACGTAGAGGCATATTTGCATCAACGAAGATGTGCCCCCCCCCCCTCTCCTTGCAGAAGTTCATTAGTAACTTTGGGGTACTGCATCTTTGAGGTTCTGCAACTTTGGGGACCTGCCTTGCGACATAAACATATCGACAGACATTTCTCGAGCGTATGAAATATACAGATTTTTCTGCACAGTAGTAAGAGAGCACTTTTAATCATAACAGTTCCTTTGTCTCTGACGCAGATTTCGAGAATATTAACCAGTGGTATTTTTCTCATGGTGTTGTGGATGGTTGGCAAGTGATGGTTTTGTGAGGTGTTCCCAGACTTGCAGTGGACAAATGCCTGGAGCTTACTGCCTGCACTGTTTGATTACAGTTCTCATTCCATTTGCTGAGTTTAATTTGGGAGATAGTTAAGGCCCTGAGAGAGAGGGCATCACAGTGAAGGAACTGCTCACAATTACGCTGTTTCGTAACCAAAGCTCTCATAAATAACAAGGCGACGCTTCGAGGAACGACAGATTTTGTATACAACAAGGCGACATTTGCAGGAACGACAGATTTTGTATACAACAAGGCGACATTTGCAGGAACGACAGATTTTGAAAGTTGCTGAAGTGCAACTACAGAGTGAGATCCAGACATTTACTTCGTGCATAAAATACAATAGTTACTCGAGTTTACAAAGATATTTAAGAAGTTCTGAGGAAAAGCTGCTGTCTTACCACCACTGAGTCAAGGTCAGGGTGCCCTGATACCCACCACCACCACTGAGTCAAGGTCAGGGTGCCCTGATACCCACCACCACCACTGAGTCAAGGTCAGGGTGCCCTGATACCCACCACCACCACTGAGTCAAGGTCAGGGTGCCTGATACCCACCACCACCACTGAGTCAAGGTCAGGGTGCCCTGATACCACCACCACCACTGAGTCAAGGTCAGGGTGCCCTGATACCCACCACCACCACTGAGTCAAGGTCAGGGTGCCCTGATACCCACCACCACCACTGAGTCAAGGTCAGGGTGCCCTGATACCCACCACCACCACTGAGTCAAAGTCAGGGTACCCTGATAACTACCACCACTGAGTCAAGGTCAAGGTACATTGATACCTACCACCACTAAGTCAAGGTCAAGGTACCCTAATACCCACCACCACTAAGTCAAGATCAGGGTACCCTGATACCCACCACCACTGAGTCAAGGTCAGGGTACCCTGATACCCACCACCACTGAGTCAAGGTCAGGGTACCCTCATACCCACCACCACTGAGTCAAGGTCAGGGTACCCTCATACCCACCACCACTGAGTCAAGATAAGGGTACCCTCATACCCACCACCACTGAGTCAAAGTTAAGTAAAAGGACACAATGCAACTAATTGACATTTTATTGTGGCAACTTTCGCTCTCCAGGAGCTTTGTCAAGACCGTTACAAACAATACATGGACACAGAGGTATAATATATATATATATATATATATATATATATATATATATATATATATATATATATATATATATATATATATATATACTCTCAAAGTGAGGTGTAATACTAGTGGTGGTAAAGTAGTAGTGATATAAGTTGTAGTAGTAGTAGTAATACAATAAGGTAGAACAATCAACTTGCACATGAGTAAAAGGTGATAAAAGCAATTACTTGGGTAGTATAAAAATAGGTTAGACAAATTAGGTTTATGGATAGGGAATTTATTAGGTTTATGAATAGGGAATTATTAGGTTTATGGATAGGGAATTCATTAGGTTTATGGATAGGAAATTTTGTCTTAAGGATAGGAATAGGAGGCAGAGGGTGAGTTATCCTGGGGCTGGGATGAAGGATATTGTTAGCCGTCTGGACGACATCATGAGAGGTAATGGGAGCAATCCTATTATTTGTCTCAGTGCTGGAGGCAACGATGTTGGCAGACGTAGAAGTGAGGAGCTGATTAGCAGCTATAAGTCAGCAATAGACAGAATTAGGAAGAAGGGTGGGAACCCTGTCATATGTGGTATTTTGCCAAGGAGAGGAGTTGGAAATGAATGGCTGTCCAGGGCAATTGGTGTCAATTGCTGGCTGGACAAATACTGTAAGTAAAATGCAGTAACATTCATTGACAACTGGGACCTCTTCTATGGCAGAAATGACATGTATGCCAGGGATGGGGTTCACTTATCTAGGTCTGGGGTGGGGGCACTGGCAATTGCAGTGGAGGGAGCTGTTAGGGCTTTAAACTAGAAAAAGTTAGTGGTATGAGTTATGGGGGAAAACAGTGAAGTCCCAGTGTAGTAATGTTATGAATTTTAGGGGAACTAGTAATAGGCAGAATAAGGTGGATATTGGAACGTCAGTGGCACTAGATGACAAGGACAGCAATAAGTATAGTGGAAAAACAGAAATGAACAAGAAGAGTAAAGAGAAGGGAGGTTTTCTGAACATTTTTTATACTAATAGTCGTAGTGCGAGAAATAAGATGGACGAATTGAGATTAGTTGCTAGTACGGGTAATATTGATGTTTTTGCATTAACTGAGACGTGGTTTAATATGAAAAATCGGGACATGCCTGCCGAATGTCACATTCAGGGTTTTAAATTGTTCCAAGTAGACAGAAGAATCGGGAAGGGGGGTGGGGTGGCACTCTATGTCCGTGATCATTTAAATTGTTGCATAAAAACGGGTATAAAGTCTGAAATAATACATACAGAGTTTGTCTGGATAGAATTTTCAGAGGGGTGTGAAAAATTGATTTTAGGCGTGATATACCGTCCTCCAAACTTAGATAGGGAACAAGGGAGACTACTTTGGGAGGAAATTGTTAAGGCCACAAGGCACGATAACGTAGTAATTCTAGGGGACTTTAACTTTAGTCAGATTGATTGGAATTTCTTGACAGGTAATTTAGACTCAAACGACTTTTTAGAAGTAGTTCAGGATTGCTTTTTGAAGCAGTTTGTGACAGAACCTACAAGGGGAAATAACCTACTTGACTTGGTTCTGGCAAACAAGGAATCCCTTGTTAATAATTTAGAAATTACAGACGAACTCGGCACAAGCGACCACAAGTCAATTACCTTTAGCATTGAATGGATGTATGATAGTGGGGAAAATTCAGTAACAGTCCCAGACTTTCGCTTAGCAGATTATAATGGGCTTAGAGAACACTTATCAACTGTGGACTGGGGTAACGAAGAGAGCTATCAATATGACAGCTTTCTTAACACTATACAGGCTGCCCAAAGAATATTTATCCCTTATAAAGAAATTAGATCAAGTAGAAATGACCCAAAATGGATGAATAATAGGCTCAAATATCTTTTAGGGCAGAAGAAAGGAATTTATAGGCGCATAAATAGAGGTGAGGGACATCTTATAAATCAGTATACTGACATTAAGAGGGACGTTAAAAAGGGTATAAGAAAAGCTAAACGGGACTATGAAATTAAAGTTGCTAGGGATTCAAAAACTAACCCAAAAAGTTTTTTCAAGGTTTATAGAACAAAAGTTATGGATAAGTTAGGTCCCCTTAAAAATAACTCTGGGCATCTTACTGACAAGGAGAATGATATGTGCTCTATTTTTAATAATTATTTTCTCTCGGTTTTCCCACAGGAAGACACTAATAATATCCCAGTAATTAATTTTTATAGTGTTCGTGAAGAAGATAAATTATGTAATATCACAGTCACTAGCGAAATGGTTATGAAAGAAGTAGACCGACTGAAACAAAATAAATCGCCGGGTCCTGATGAGCTTTTTGCAAGGGTTCTTAAGGAATGCAAAATGGAACTCTGTGATAAGGAATGCAAAATGGAACTCTGTGAACCATTATCTAACATTTTTAATTTATCTCTTCAAACAGGTGTAGTGTCTGATATGTGGAATATGACTAATGTAATTCCTATTTTTAAAGCAGGGGGACAAGTCACTACCGTCAAATTATCGCCCAATAAGCCTAACCTCAATAGTAGGCAAATTACTAGAGTCAATTATTGCTGATATCATTAGAAGCCATTTAGATAACCATAATTTGATTAATGAAACTCAGCATGGATTCACGAGGGGTCGTTCCTGCCTATCTAATTTATTAACCTTCTTTAGTAAAGCTTTTGAGGCTGTTGATCACGATAAAGAATTCGATATTGTTTATTTAGATTT
The DNA here is from genome assembly GCA_009830355.1 of Cherax destructor. NCBI lineage: Eukaryota > Metazoa > Arthropoda > Malacostraca > Decapoda > Parastacidae > Cherax > Cherax destructor. The sequence goes on from WNWK01003627.1 coordinate 5,441, forward strand.
TAGTAAGGCTTTTGATAGAGTACCGCACCAGAGACTGTTAAAGAAAGTGGCAGCTCATGGCATTGGGGGAAAAGTGCTGTCATGGATGGAGTCATGGCTCACCAATAGGAAGCAGAGAGTGTGCATAAATGGGGTTAAATCCGAGTGGGGATCTGTAACAAGTGGTGTTTCACAGGGATCAGTCTTAGGCCCGTTGTTGTTTATTATATATATCAATGACCTTGATGAGGGAATTACTAGTGATATGAGCAAATTCGCCGATGACACGAAGATAGGTAGGATAATTGATTCAAACGTAGATGTTAGGGAACTTCAGAAAGATTTAGACAAACTCAATTCCTGGTCAGAAAAGTGGCAGATGCAGTTCAATGTAGATAAATGCAAGGTTCTGAAGCTCGGGAGTGTCCATAACCCAAGCACTTATAAGTTAAATAACGTAGAACTTAGCCATACAGATTGCGAAAAGGACTTGGGGATTATGGTAAGCAGCAACCTTAAACCAAGAAGTGTAAGCAACAGAAGTCCAGAGGTTATATTACAGCTTTATACATCGTTAGTAAGGCCTCACCTAGATTACGCAGCTCAGTTCTGGTCTCCATATTACAGAATGGATATTAATTCGTTAGAAAACATTCAGCGTAGAATGACAAAGTTAATTCATAGAATTAGAAATCTTCCGTATGAAGAAAGATTGAAGACCCTAAAATTACATTCACTTGTAAGACGAAGAATGAGGGGATACATGATCGAGGTATATAAGTGGAAGATGGGTATTAATAAGGGGGATATAAATAAGATCTTGAGGATATCTCTCCAAGAGAGAACCCGCAATAATGGATTCAAATTGGATAAGTTTAGATTTAGAAAGGATATAGGTAAATATTGGTTTGGTAATAGGGTAGCTGATGAGTGGAACAGTCTGCCTAGTAGGGTTATTGAAGCTAGGACCTTGGGTAGTTTCAAATTTAGGTTGGATAAATACATGAGTGAGAGGGGTTGGATTTGAGTGGGACTCGCATATGATTTGAATCATGCCTAGTGGAAAAATAAACACATAAGCAGTATAATGTGATCCTACCTAGAATAAGAGTAACATGAGTGTTTATAAGATTTAGTCAGATGGAGAATGCTGGGTCAGGTGGAGAATGCTGCATGTGACAGTCTTCAAAGTAGTGTGATAGTTTAAAACCTTGTGTGACTTAATGGACCTGCAGTGTTCCATTGTGGAAATAAATGGTATAAATACGAAAATGGAAAATAAACACAAGCAGTAGTGATCCTTTATTGACAACGTTCGCCCACGCAGTGCTTTATTTGCCACTGCGTGGGCGAAACGTTGTCAATAAAGGATCACATTATACTGCTTATGTGTTATTTTCCAGTGTTCCATTCTTGAGTTCTATGTGGGATAGCGTTGAAGAAGTTTCTTGGCAATAGGTTCAGCTATAAGAACATAAGAATGGAGGAACACTGCAGAAGGCCTACTGGCCCATACAAGGCATGTCCTTATCAAAACCACCACTACCTAAGAATTTACTCCTGTATTCACGACACTAATCAAACCCAGCCCCTCCCACTCATATATTTGTCCAATCTCTTTTTAAAGCCACCCAAGGTCCTAGCCTCTATCACCCTACTCGGAAGATTGTTCCACGCATCTACAACTCTGTTCGAAAACCAGTACTTGCCTATGTCCTTTCTAAATCTAAATTTATCCAATTTAAATCCGTTATTTCTCGTTCTTACTTGGTTCGATATCCTCAGTATTTTATTAATATCTCCTTTGTTTATGCCCATCATCCACTTGTACACCTCGATGATATCTCCCCTCATTCTACGTCTCTCCAGAGAGTGGAGATTCAATGCTCTAAGTCTATCTTCATACGGGAGATTTCTTATACTGTAAATCATTTTAGTCATTCTTCTTTGTATGTTCTCCAATGAATCTATATCCATCCTGTAGTAAGGAGACCAAAACTGAGCTGCATAATCCAAATGAGGTCTCACTAGTGATGTATAGAGCTGTAAAATAACTTTTGGACTTCTGTTGCTTATACTTCTTGAAATAAATCCTAGTAATCTGTTAGCCTTATTGCGCACACTTAGGCACTGTTGTCTTGGCTTTAGATTTCTGCTTACCATGACTCCCAAGTCTTTTCACATTCTGTATGATCAAGCTCAACTTCACCTAGTTTATAAATTCGAGGGATATTTTCATTACCAACGACTAGCACCTTACACTTGTCCACATTGAACTTCATCTGCCACTTTTCAGACCAAGACATTAATTTATCCAAATCCTCCTGGAGTTCACTGGTATCCTCCTCAGAATGAATTATACGGCCTATTTTTGTATCATCAGCAAATTTACTCATGTCACTTGCAATTCCTTCATCAAGGTCATTTATGTAAATTATGAACAACAATGGGCCCAAAACTGATCCTTGTGGAACGCCACTAGTGACAAATCCCCATTCAGATTTGACCCCATTAATGGAAACTCTCTGCTTTCTATTGGTAAGCCATGCCTCTATCCATGCTAGAACTTTACCTCCTATACCATGAGCTGCCACCTTTCTTAAGAGTCTCTTGTGAGGTACTCTATCGAAGGCCTTACTGAAATCCAAGTAAACTATATCATATTCTTTATCACTGTCTACTGCCTCAAATGTTTTATTGAAAAACGTCAGTAAATTTGTCAGGCAGGAACGACCTCTCGTAAACCCATGCTGAGATTCATTAATCAAATTATGTTCTTCAAGGTGACTTCTGATAATATCAGCTATAATTGATTCTAATAATTTGCCTACTATAGACGTGAGGCTTATTGGACGGTAATTTGATGGAATGGACTTATCCCCTGATTTGAATATAGGAACTACATTAGCTATCTTCCACATCTCTGGCACAACACCAGTTAGGATGGACGTATTAAACACATTCGTTAATGGCTGACTAAGTTCCATTTTGCATTCTTTAAGTACCCTGGAAAACAACTCGTCGGGTCCCGGGGACTTATTTTGCTTCAGTTTATCTATCTGTTTGATAACCATGTCCCTCGTGACAGTAATATTAGTTAATTTGAATTCTTCAGGAACTGAATAATTGTTAATTTCTGGAATCTCATTTACGTCTTCTTGTGTAAAGACTGACAAAAATAGTCATTAAATAGAGAACACATTTCCAGTTCGTTATCCGTCAGCTGTCCATTCCCAATTTTCAGAGGTCCTACCTTTTCCCTCACCTTCGTCCTGTACACTTGAAAGAACCCTTTTGGATTAGTCTTTGATTCATTAGCAACCTTAATCTCATAGTCACGTTTAGCCTTTCTAATCCCCTTTTTTACTTCTCTTTTCAACTGAACATATTGGTCAATAAGGTTAACATCTCCTCTTTTGATGCGCCTATAAATTCCTCTTTTCTCCCCTAATATATGTTTTAGCCTCCTGTTAATCCATTTGGGATCGTTATTATTTGACCTAAATTCTCTCTGGGGAATAAATATACTCTGTGCACGTTGTACATTATTAAGAATAAAATCATAAACGCAGATCCCATCGTAATCGTTAGCTAGATTACCCCAGTCGAGATTAGACAGGTGTTCTCTAAGTCCAGTATAGTCGGCAGAACGAAAATCAGGAACTTTTACCGTATTATCCCTATTCTCGTACTCCCAGGTAATATTAAAAGTAATGGATTTGTGATCACTTGCGCCAAGCTCTTCAGTGATCTCCAGATTATTTACCAGGGTTTCCTTATTTGACAAGACCAGGTCGAGCAAATTATTACCTCTGGTACGCTCCGTCACACACTGTTGTAGAATCCGTTGTTCTGGTTTAAGTTGTTGGATATGCAGATAAGTGATGATTCTAGGATTCTTAGGTATTGAGTGTTGTCTTTTCTGGCGATGAGTCTTGCGTTTCTGTAGTTGATTAAATGGTTGTGTGAATTTCGGTGTTGAACACAGGCATTCCTTGAGTCGTCAGATCTGCCTGCGTACTGGTGTTCTGAAATACGTGTTTGGAGGTCTCTGGATGTCTCGCCGACGTATAATTTGCTGCAGCCATTACAAGGGATTGTGTATACCCCTGCAGTGGATTGAAGCTTGTCCTGTCTGTTACTGGTAATGTCCTTGATGATGGTGGATGTGGAGGTGGATACTTGGAATGAGGTATTGGAGAAAATGTTGGAAACGTGTTTGGAAATGGAGTTGGTTGGGAGGACTATGTATCTCTTCTCAGCAGTGTCTTCTCTGGGTGTGTTGAAGATGTTTAATGCCCGTCGTCTGCAGTCTCTAATGAAGTGACGAGGATAGTGAAGCTTGGAAAAAACTTGTTCAATGAGGGAGCATTCTTCTTCAAGGAACTCACTGCTGCAGATTCTGAGTGCGCGCAGGAAAAAGCCTATAATTACACCACGTTTAATTTTGGTGTCGTGGTGAGAGTAGAAGTGGAAATCTTGTTGGTTGGTAGGTTTTCGATAGACTTTAAAACGAAGTTCATGGTCAGCTTTGCAGAGAAGAACATCAAGGAAAGGAAGAGTGTTCTTCTAGTGTAAACTGGATTGATGGCTCAACCTGGTTGAGTTTGTGTTAAAGAGCTTGAACGTTGAAGCGTCTGGGAGTTATGATGAGAATGTCGTCAACATAACGAAGCCAGGTGACAGAAGAGGGAATAATAGTGGAAAATCGCTCGGCTTCCAAATGTTCCATATATAGGTTCGCAAGGACGGCACTAAGTGGCGATCCCATGGGTAGTCCAAAAGTTTGCTGAAAGAGTTGGTTTTCGAAAGAGAAACATGTAAAGCTAACACATAGTTCAACAAGGTCGATTAAATCGCTGACTGAACATAAGAACATAAGAAAGGAGGAACACTGCAACAGGCCTACTGGCCCATACTTGGAAGGTCCATATCAAAACCAACCCACCAACAAAAATATTTGTGAAACCCATCCCCATCGCCATCCAAGCAAGAAGCCCCGACAACACCCCTCCCCCAACAACTGTGCAAGTCCCGTTCAAATCCAACCCCTCTCGCTCACAAGAACACAAAAATAAGGAACTCAAGCCAACTGATCCACACTAGGCAAAACCCAAAACCAATCCCACAAACAAAAACTCCTACCCAACCCACCTACTCCATCCATGGAATATGCTTTGATAATCAGGGCACTATAAAATAGGGTACTGAAGGAGCTGAAACACCTGGTCCATCACCAGGGCACTGAATATGCCGAAGCACATGATCTATCACCAGGGCGTTGAAGGAGCTGAAGCACCTGGTCCATCACCAGGGCACTGAATAAGCCGAAGCACCTGGTCCATCACCAGGGTACTGAGGGAGCCGAAGCACCTGGTCCATCACTAGGGTGCTGAGGGAGCCGAAGCACCTGGTCCATCACCAGGGTACTGAAGGAGCCGAAGCACCTGGTCCATCACCAGGGTACTGAAGGAGCCGAAGCACCTGGTCCATCACCAGGGTACTGAAGGAGCCGAAGCACCTGGTCCATCATTAGGGTACTGAGGGAGCAGAAGCACCTGGTCCATCAGCAAGGAACTGAATGAGCCTGACCAAGGAACTGAATGAGCCTCAACTGGAAGAGGAAGATCAAGCGAGTCGTCAATTTAAACTATCACACAACTTTGAAGACTGTCACATGCAGCATTCTCCATCTGACTAAATCTTATAAACACTCATGTTACTCTTATTCCAGGTAGATCTGTCTGTGACTCGATAGAGCCCACTGCGTGGGCGAAACGTTGTCAATAAAGGATCACATTATACTGCTTATGTGTATATTTTTCCATTGTGTCGGTATTTTATACCATTTATTTCCGACCTGCCTAGTATGGGCCAACAGGCCTGCTGCAGTGTTCCTCCTTTCTTATGTTCTTAAATATTTCTGTTGGAGGTTATATTAGAGAAGGTCTGTAGCAGTGTTCCACCTCTGCAATGTGCTTGTGTAGTATTAGCAGGAGAGACAATGTGATGGTAGGGTTTAGTGTTTTCAGGAGGATTCTTGCTAAGACTTCAGAGATGGTGAAGCTGCCTTTGTTTTGTTTAATTGTGTTAGAAACAGCGATAAGTGCTGATTCAAGACACTTACGTCAGGGTACCATGATACCCACCACCACTGAGTCAAGGTCAGGGTACCCTGATACCCACCACCACTGAGTCAAGGTCAGGGTACAATGATACCCACCACCACTGAGTCAAGGTCAGGGTACAATGATACCCACCACCACTGAGTCAAGGTCAGGGTACCCTAATACTCACCACCACTGAGTCAAGATCAGGGTACCCTGATACCCACCACCACTGAGTCAAGGTCAAGGTACCCTAATACCCCCACCACTGAGTCAAGGTTAGGGTACCCTGATACAAACCACCACTGAGTCAAGGTCAGGGTACCCTGATACCCACCACCACTGAGTCAAGATAAGGGTACCCTGATACCCACCACCACTGAGTCAAGGTCAGGGTACAATAATATCCACCACCACTGAGTCAAGGTCAGGGTACAATGATACCCACCACCACTGAGTCAAGGTCAGGGTACACTGAACCCACCACCACTGAGTCAAGATAAGGGTACCCTGATACCCACCACCACTGAGTCAAGGTCAGAGTATCCTCATACCCACCACCACTGAGACAAGGTCAGAATACCCTGATACCTATCACCACTGAGTCAAGGTCAAAGTACCCTCATACAGGACAGGACTCGCAGCAATGGTTTTAAATTGGAAAAGTTCAGATTCAGGAAGGATATAGGAAAGCACTGGTTTGGTAATAGAGTTGTGTATGAGTGGAACAAACTCCCGAGTGCAGTTATAAAGGCTAAAACTTTGTGTAGTTTTAAAAATAGGCTAGATAAATACATTAGTGGGTGTGGGTGGGTGTGAGTTGGACCTGACTAGTTTGTGCTACTAGGTCAGATGCCGTGCTCCTCCCTTAACTGAATGTGACTGACCTGACTAGGTCAAGGCATTGGCTTAAGTCGGTGGGAGAATTGGACTTGCCTCGCATGGGCCAGTAGGCCTGCTGCAGTGTTCCTTGTTTCTTATGTTTTATACCCACCATCACTGAGTCAAGGTCAGAGTACCCTCATACCCACCACCACTGTACTCACCTAATTGTGGTTGCAGGGGTCGATTCAAAGCTTCTGGCCCCGCCTCTTCACTGGTCGCCACTAGGTCCACTCTTTTCCTGCTCCATGAGCTTTCTCTTATTTCTTCTTAAAGCTATTTCACTTCCTAACAACTCTATGGCTGAAGAAATACTTCCTAACAACCCTGTGACTCACCTGAGTCTTCAGCTTCCAACTGTGACCCCTTGTTGCCTTGTCCCATCTCTGGAACATCCTGTCTCTGTCCACTCTGTCGATTCCTCTCAGTATTTTATATGTCGTTATCATTTCTCCCCTATCCCTCCTGACCTCCAGTGTCGTCAGGTCGAGTTCTCTTAACCTCTTCTCATAAGACATACCCCTTAGCTCCGGGACTAGTCTCGTTGCAAACCTTTGCACTTTCTCTAGTTTCTTGACGTGCTTGGCCAAGTGAGGGTTCCAAATTGGTGCTGCATACTCCAATATGGGCCTAACGTACAGGGTGTACAGGGTCTGGAACGACTCCTTATTGAGATGTCGGAATGCCATTCTTAGGTTTGCTAGGCGCCCATATGCTGCAGCAGTTATTTGGTTGATGTGCTCCTCGGGATATGTACTCGGTATTATACACACTCCAAGACCCTTTTCTTTGAGTGAGGTTTGTAGCCTTATTGCCCCCTAGACTGTCTGCGGTCTTCTTTGACCTTCCCTGGTCTTCATGACTTTGCACTTGGTGGGATAGAACTCCAGGAGCCAGTTACTGGACCAGGCCTGGAGCCTATCCAAATCCCTCAGTAGTCCTGTGTCTATGTGAGGGACCTGGGAGTGGTAATGTCTGAGGATCTCACTTTCAAGGATCACAAGAGTGCCACGATCACAACTGCAAAGAAAATAATAAGATGGATAATAAGAACGTTCAAAACAAGAGATGCCAAGTCAATGATGATCCTTTTCAAATCACTTGTTCTCTTTAGGCTGGAATACTGCTGTACATTAACATCTCCGTTCAAAGCAAATGAAATTGCAGATCTGGAGAATGTACAGAGAACCTTTACTGCACATATAAGTTCCATCAAACACCTCAACTACTGGGAACGCTTGGAAGCACTTGACTTGTACTCGCTGGAACGCAGGCGAGAGAGATATATCATAATCTACACTTGGAAAATCCTAGAAGGAATAGTCCCGAATCTTCGCACAGAAATCACTCCCTACGAAAGTAAAAGACTGGGCAAGCGATGCAAAATACCCCTAATGAAAAGTAGGGGCGCCATTGGTACACTAAGAGAAAACACCATAAATGTCCGGGGCCCAAGACTGTTCAACAGCATCCCACCATGCATAAGGGGAATTACCAATAGGCCCCTGGCTGCCTTCAAGAGGGAGCTGGACAGATATTTAAAGTCGGTGCCGGATCAGCGGGGCTGTGGTTCATACGTTGGACTACGTGCGGCAACAGTAACAGCCTGGTTGATCAGGCCCTGATCCACTGGGAGGCCTGGTCGTGGACCGGGCCGCGGGGGCTTTGATCCCCGGAATGCCCTCCAGGTAGGTCAGGGTACCCTCATACCCACTACCACTGAGTCAAGGTCAGGGTACCCTCATACCCACCATCAGTGATCCAGGTTATCCAGGTTCCAGTTCTGCACTTCCTTGTCCACAGATTCAGTTCTTCCAGATCCCTTTTGAATACCTTGCAAAACGATCTTTCAGAAGCAACAAGGGGTCACAATTGGAAATTGAAAACTCAGATGAGTCACATGGATGTTAGGAAGTATTTCTACAGTCATAGAGTTGTCAGGAAGTGGAGCAGTCTGGAGAGTGATGTAGTGGAAGCAGGATCCATACATAGCTTTAAGAAGAGGTATGATAAAGCTCATGAAGCAGGGAAAGAGTTCACCTAGTAGCGACCAGAGAAGAGTCGGAGCTATGAATCGACCCCTGCAACCACAATTAGGTGAGTACACCATCATACCACACTACTGTGGCTACTACTCGCTTCCACTCAACTACACAAAAACTTTCTTATACAGAACAACAAATTAGAGATGGGAAAAGTTAATACTATATTCCATACTCCTACATTTTATTTATACTTCGTTATTACAGCAATATACTTAGTCAAAGAGAAAGAGATCTGATACTAAGATTACATGTGAAGATGCAAGAGAATTGAGTCAGAAGAGTACAGTTAGCTGAGGAAACTAAATATTCACTTTCAGTATAAAATAGTCCCTTGAAGATCACTCTTACAAGTATTCACACAGAGCAAATCGCCGAACCAAAGCTCCATACCAAGTCTCTCTCTCTCTCTCTCTCTCTCTCTCTCTCTCTCTCTCTCTCTCTCTCTCTCTCTCTCTCTCTCTCTCTCAGCTACTTTCCTTGAGCTTATAAAAGCCTCCACACCCTCCATAACTTGTTGGTAAAGGTCAGCTTTCATGGGAACACTCCTCACGTGGTCTCCATAGAGGCTGGAGTCCCCTCACACTAGGCTGGGAAGATTAGCCGCCAAGACTCCTATCTTGGTAAACAGATAGAAAGAGGAGACACAGTCTCAAGGTAACACAGCCGTTCTCCCGTTTCTTACAAACAAAATAGAGGAGAGCTAGCCTTAAGATATTTAAGATATCGCATTGGGCCAGGAGCTAAGCCTCGACCCACAAACACAAATTACTGAGCACAACTAGCACACTAGCGAAGAAGCGGGCCAGGAGCTATGACTTGACCCCTGCAACCACAAATAGGTGAGTACAGATTAATGAGTATACACAAGCCCATACTGGAGTGTGCAACACCAAAAGGCAATCCACACCTGTTCAAGCAAATAAGAAGTTGGATAAAGTGCAGAAGTTTGCAACTAGAATGTCTTGTGAGGAGAGATTAAGGGAACTCAGCCTGATAACACTGCAGGAAAGAAGCACCAGGGGGTAATATAACAAAGTAGAAAATACTGAGAGGAATCAATAGGGTGGACATATTGTTTGAGTGACGGGAGACATAATTATGAGGGAAAAGCCGGAAGATGAAAACATGGATGAGTAACAGAGATGCTAGGAAGCATTTCTTAAATTTTCGAGTAGTCAGGAAGTGGAGCGACCTGGAGAATAAAGTGGCAGAGGCAGGATAAATACATAGCTTTAAGAATAGGTATGATAAAGCTCTCAATGCCAGGAGAGTGACCCTAGTAGCGAAACCAGAGTTAAGACAGTCAGGAAGGTACTGATGTATGTACCTGTATCGGGACAGAAGAGGGAATTACTGAAGGAGAGAATAAACGATAATAAACTATGCACTATTAGGGTAACTAGTGACATGGTCCTCAGACAAATAGAGAAATTAAAACCTAACAAATCCCCAGGCCCCGATAAACTGTTTGCAAGGGTTTTAAAGGAATGTAAAGAGGAACTTAGCATACCTTTGGCTAATCTTTTCAATATATCACTACAATCTGGCATAGTGCCAGACAAGTGGAAAATGGCAAATGTAATACCTATTTACAAGGCAGGTGACAGGTCCTTAGCTTCGAACTATAGACCAATAAGCCTAACCTCCATAGTTGGTAAATTCATCGAATCAATAATTGCCGAAGCAATTCGTAGTCATCTTGAAAGGCATAAATTAATTAATGAATCTCAGCACGGTTTTACTAAGAGGCGTTCCTGTCTTACGAATTTACTTTCTTCACTAAGGTAATTGAGGAGGTAGATCATGGTATTGAATATGATATTGTGTATATGGACTTCAGTAAGGCTTTCGATAGAGTTCCACATCAGAGGCTTTTGAGAAAAATTAAGGCACACGGAATAGGAGGAGAAATTTTTTCCTGGGTAGAGGCATGGTTGACAAATAGGCAGCAGAGAGTTTGCATAAATGGGGAGAAATCAGAATGGGGGTACGTCACGAGCGGTGTTCCGCAGGGGTCAGTGTTGGACCCCTTGGAAAAATAAGCACATAAGCAGCATAATGTGATCCTTTATTGACAACGTTTCGCCCACGCAGTGGGCTTTATCGAGTCACAGACAGATCTACCTGCAAAATGAGTAATATGAATATATATAGGATATAGCCATGTGGAGAATGCTGGGTCAGGTGGAGAAAGCTGCATGTGACAGTCTAAAAAGTAGTGTGATAGTTAAAAACATTGTGTGACTTAAAGGACCTGCAGTGTTCCATTCTTGAGTTCTATGTGGGATAGCGTTGAAGAAGTTTCTTGGCAATAGGTTCAGCTATGTTGTAGAAGCCGTTGTTCTGGTTGAAGTTGTTGGATATACAGATAAGTGATGATTCCAGGATTCTTCGGTATTGAGTGTTGTCTTCTCTGGCGATGAGTCTTGCGTTTCTGTAGTTGATTAAATGGTTGTGTAAATTTCGGTGTTGAACACAGGCATTCCTTGAGTCGTCAGATCTGCCTGCGTACTGGTGTTCTGAAATGCGTGTTTGGAGGTCTCTGGATGTTTCGCCGACGTATAATTTGCTGCAGCCATTACAAGGAATTGTGTATACTCCTGCAGTGGATTGAAGCTTGTCCTGTCTGTTACTGGTAATGTCCTTGATGGTGGTGGATGTGGAGGTGGATACTCAGACTGAGGTATTAGAAAAAATGTTGGAAACGTGTTTGGAAATGGAGTTGGTGGGAAGGACTATGTATCTCTTCTCAGCAGTGTCTTCTCTGGGTGTGTTGAAGATGTTTAATGCCCGTCGTCTGCAGTCTCTAATGAAGTGACGAGGATAGTGAAGCTTGGAAAAAACTTGTTCAATGAGGGAGCATTCTTCTTCAAGGAACTCACTGCTCCAGATTCTGAGTGCGTGTAGGAAAAAGCCTATAATTACACCACGTTTAGTTTTGGTGTCGTGGTGAGAGTAGAAGTGGAGAAGATCGTGTTGATTGGTAGGTTTTCGATAGACTTTAAAACGAAGTTCATGGTCAGCTTTGCAGAGAAGAACATCAAGGAAAGGAAGAGTGTTGTCGACTTCTTCTTCTAGTGTAAACTGGATTGATGGCTCAACCTGGTTGAGTTCGTGTTGGAGAGCTTGAACGTTGAAGCGTCTGGGAGTTATGATGAGAATGTCGTCAACATAACGGAGCCAGGTGACAGAAGAGGGAATAATAATAAGAGGGAATAATGAACTTCGTTTTAAAGTCTATCGAAAACCTACCAATCAACACGATCTTCTCCACTTCTACTCTCACCACGACACCAAAACTAAACGTGGTGTAATTATAGGCTTTTTCCTGCGTGCTCTCAGAATCTGCAGCAGTGAGTTCCTTGAAGAAGAATGCACCCTCATTGAACAAGTTTTTTCCAAGCTTCACTATCCTCGTCACTTCATTAGAGACTGCAGACGACGGGCATTAAACATCTTCAACACACCCAGAGAAGACACTGCTGAAAAGAGATACATAGTCCTCCCCACCAACTCCATTTCCAAACACGTTTCCAACATTTTTTCTAATACCTCATGCCGAGTATCCACCTCCACATCCACCACCATCAAGGACATTACCAGTAACAGACAGGAAAAGCTTCAATCCACGGCAGGGGTATACACAATCCCTTGTAATGGCTGCAGCAAATTATACGTCGGCGAAACATCCAGAGACCTCCAAACACGCATTTCAGAACACCAGTACGCAGGCAGATCTGACGACTCAAGAAATGCCTGTGTTCAACACCGAAATTTACACAACCATTTAATCAACTACAGAAACGCAAGACTCATCGCCAGAGAAGACAACACGCAATACCGAAGAATCCTGGAATCATCACTTATCTGTATATCCAACAGCTTCAACCAGAACAACGGCTTCTACAACATAGCTGAACCTATTGCCACGAAACTTCTTCAACGCTATCTCACATAGAACTCAAGAATGGAACACTGCAGGTCCTTTAAGTCACACAAGGTTTTAAACTATCACACTACTTTTTAGACTGTCACATGCAGCTTTCTCCACCTGACCCAGCATTCTCCACCTGACTGTACCCTATATATATCTCCATGTTGCTCAATATCCAGGTAGATCAGAAACAAGAAACTCTCCAGCCTTGATGTAACATCCCTATTCACCAAAGTACCTACTACACAAGCTATCGATCTCTTGCGCAGGAAAATTGACGACTCGCTTGATCTTCCTCTTCCAGCCAGCGATTTCATCGACCTTGTTGAACTATGTGTGGGCTTTACATGTTTCTTTTTCGAAAACCAACTCTTTCAGCAAACTTTTGGACTACCCATGGGATCGCCACTTAGTGCCGTCCTTGCGAACCTATATATGGAACATTTGGAAGCCGAGCGATTTTCCACTATTATTCCCTCTTCTGTCACCTGGCTTCGTTATGTTGACGACATTCTCATCATAACTCCCAGACGCTTCAACGTTCAAGTCTCAACACGAACTCAACCAGGTTGAGCCATCAATCCAGTTTACACTAGAAGAAGAAGTCGACAATACTCTTCCTTTCCTTGATGTTCTTCTCTGCAAAGCTGACCATGAACTTCGTTTTAAAGTCTATCGAAAACCTACCAATCAACACGATCTTCTCCACTTCTACTCTCACCACGACACCAAAATTAAACGTGGTGTAATTATAGGCTTTTCCTGCGCGCACTCAGAATCTGCAGCAGTGAGTTCCTTGAAGAAGAATGCTCCCTCATTGAACAAGTTTTTCCAAACTTCACTATCCTCGTCACTTCATTAGAGACTGCAGACACGGGCATTAAACATCTTCAACACACCCAGAGAAGACACTGCTGAGAAGAGATACATAGTCCTTCCCACCAACTCCATTTCCAAACAAGTTTCCAACATTTTTCTAAGACCTCATTCCGAGTATCCACCTCCACATCCACCACCATTAAGGACATTACCAGTAACAGACAGGAAAAGCTTCAATCCACGGCAGGGGTATACACAATCCCTTGTAATGGCTGCAGCAAATTATACGTTGGCGAAACATCCAGATACCTCCAAACACGCATTTCAGAACACCAGTACGCAGGCAGATCTGACGACTCAAGAAATGCCTGTGTTCAACACCGAAATTTACACAACCATTTAATCAACTACAGAAACGCAAGACTCATCGCCAGAGAAGACAACACGCAATACCGAAGAATCCTAGAATCATCACTCATCTGTATATCCAACAACTTCAACCAGAACAACGGCTTCTACAACATAGCTGAACCTATTGCCAAGAAACTTCTTCAACGCTATCCCACCTAGAACTCAAGAATGGTACACTGCAGGTCCTTTAAGTCACACTATGTTTTTAACTATCACACTACTTTTTAAGACTCACATGCAGCTTTCTCCACCTGACCCAGCATTCTCCACCTGACTGTACCCTATATATATCTCCATGTTGCTCAATATCCAGGTAGATCTGTCTGTGACTCGATAAAGCCCACTGCGTGGGCGAAACGTTGTCAATAAAGGATCACATTATACTGCTTATGTGTTTATTTTTCCATATCTAGTATTGACAGGACTCGCAGCAATGCTTTTAAATTGGAAAAATTCAGATTCACAAAGGATATAGGAAAGCATTGTTTTGGTAATAGAGTTGTGGATGAGTGAAACAAACTCCCGAGTACCGTCATAGAATAAAAATAGGTTGAATAAATACATGAGTGGGTGTGGTGGGTGTGAGTTGGACCTGACTAGCTTGTGCTACTAGGTCAGATGCCGTGCTCCTCCCTTAAGTGAATGTGACTGACCTGAACAGGTCAAGGGATTGGCTTAAGTCGGTGGGAGAATTGGACCTGCCTCGCATGGGCCAGTAGGCCTGCTGCAGTGTTCCTTCTTTCTTATTTTCTTATGTAAAAATACAGGACACAGGAAGGAGAGTCACGGACTGCAATGAAAGAAGTCTTTGGAAGAACAACATGGACTCTTCCTATAGACAATCATGCAGTAGCTTCCTTTCCCACTCAAAACAATGACTCAAAACAAGTCGCCTTCCTACACTCACAGTCTATATTCACGTTCTTGACCTCTTCCAGCATAAGAAACCTTCCCTCACCCTTACCACAACAGCAATAATTTTTTAAGAAGGTATTCTGGGAGGAAGTAGTGACCCTACAAGAGAGTCAAATAGACAGAGTGCACCAGCAAGTACTGGACACAATACATATGATGGTAGAAGAGTTGAGGTAATCACCGTATGTACTACATACATCGAAGGCAATGGGACAAGATAATATCTTTCCGTGGGTCTCTAGAGAGGAAACATAAGCAATGTGAGATACTAGCCACAATCTTCAACAAGTAAATAGATTCAGGTAGACAACAGATAAAATTCCAATACTTAAGAAAGGCGAGAGACAGATAGCTATAAACTGAAGGCCGGTATCACTGATAGACATGATATGTAAGGTCATGAAGATTATCAGGATAAAGATGGCGGAGAATCTGGATAGGAAAGAGATCATAAACAATAACCAGCATAGCTTTATAGATGGTAAATCTTCTACGACAAGGTAACAGGAGAGAGAGTTAGATGGATAGCAAATTTTTGGAGTGAAAGTGGGATTTTGACAGTACCGTACAAGAGACTGGAGCAAAACCCAGAGAAGAATGCAGGAATGACAGAGAAGCCTCTACAGTTGTCATGGAATTCTTAACAGGAAGAAAAGGACAAATGATTTTCCAAGAATCTGTGTCGGAATGAACGCAAATGACGAATGAGCTTCCACCAGGAACTGGGATCAGTACTGTTTACTGTGTAAGTGAACATGACTGAAGGGATAGTCATAGGTATCCCTGTTCGCAGATCTTAAAATAATGAGGAGAATACAAACAGGTGAGGAGCAGGAAAAACTACAGATGGATTGAGACAACTTGCAGGTCTGGTCTGACAAGTGGCTGTTGGAGTTTAACCCCAACAAAGGCAAAGTTATGAAGATTATCTACAGGTAAAGAGGATCACAAACGGAACGTAGAATCAAGTATCAAAGATTGCAAACCTCATTCAAAGAAGACCTCTGGATGAGCATTCTACCTAACATATCGTCAGAGTCGTTCATCAACTTAATATCTGTCTGAGCAAACTCGCGCCTGGAAAATTTAAGATCAGCTCACAGGAGCCTAAGCATGGAGTCATTCACGACACTATACAGGAGCATGATGGAACAGGTGAGTCAAAGGAATGTTAGGAAGTATTTCTTCAGTCTTAGAGTAATCAGGAATTGAAGACCCCTGGTTGTCTTCAAGAGGGAGCTGGACAGATACATAAAGTCAGTGCCAGATCAGCCGGGCTGTGGTTCGTACGTTGGACTACGTGCGGCCAGCAGTAACAGCCTCGTTGATCAGGCTCTAATCCACCGGGAGGCCTGGTCATGGACCGGGCCGCGGGGGCGTTGATCCCCGGAATGCCTTCCAGGTAGACTCCAGGTAGGTAGACAGTGCATAGCTTTAAGAAGAGGTACGAAAGGACTCTCGAAGCCTGGCGAAAGTGATCCAGCAGCAAAGACAGACAGACAGACAGACACACACACACACACACACACATTCACACTCTCACACCTTTTTCAATACCCACTGCATGGGAGGGTACAAAGATGCCGTGGTGGGCCATTATGTTAGGGCACAGGACTTGCCTCGGGGCATTGCTGTATTGTGCCCGCTGGGCCTCAGATTTATGGTGTAATATGTCTTGCTCTGCCAGCGCCCACACATTCCCACCACATTAAGGCAACTGTAATTTTACTCCGATCCTATTATTTCGTAATACTCATTAATCTTAGTCTTCCTCCTCCTCCTCTTCTTCTTCTTCTTCTTCTTCTTCTTCTTCTTCTTCTTCTTCTTCTTCTGTTTCCTTCATTTTCTGCGACATAGACTTGGATGCCCTTGAAGACAAAATGCAAATATACCTGGAGTTTACCTAGAGAGAGTTCCGGGGGTCAACGCCCCCGCGGCCCGGTCTGTGACCAGGCTTCAGTATACACTGACTTTGCGAAAGCCCTTGATGAGTGCGACTATGGAGTGACTGGACACAAATACGAGCAAAATGAATAAATGTTAAGGTGGGCAGAGGGATTTTTAACGTCCTAACAGAATCCAAAGAGCAATACTAAAGAGAATGAAATCAGGAGCTACTACAGTGAAAAGTTTTGTCCCCTAAGGCACGCTGCTCGCCCCACTTCTCTTCTTCATTCTAATTTCTAACATAGACGGGGACATCAATCATAGAAGTGTATCATATGACCTTTGCTGATGATACTAAAATTTTTATGAAAGTGGCATCCACATTAGACACAGCGAGGCTCCAAGCTGATTAAAACTAAGTCTTCCAGTGCACCACTGACAACAGTATGGTGTTCAATGAGGACAAATTTAAGTTATAACGCCATGGAAGACTGGAGGAAATAAAAGCATGATCAGAGTACAAGACAAATTCACCACTCAATAGAACGTAAGTCAAATGTGAGATCTGGGAGTGATAATTTCATATCTCACGAACCAGGAACACAATAACGTTCTTATCGTAACTGCAAGAAAGATAACTTTACAGGTCTGTCTGGTCTAAGCTGGAATATTGTTGTGTACTAACGGCCCTCTTCAAAGCAGACGAAATTGGCGAGCTGAAAAATGTTCAGAGAACCTTCACAGCTCGTATAAACCCAGGCAAGCACATAAATTACTGGGAGAGCTTGAGGTCCCTAGAACTGTAAGATACTGGAGGGATTGTTCCTAAACCTGCATTCTGAAATTACTACTTATGATCACAAGAGGTTTGGCAGATGGTGCAGGATACCTCCAATGAAAAGCAGGAGAGCGGAGTGTACTGAGAGAGAACTCAGTAAGTGTTAAGGGACCACAACTCTTGAGCACCCTACTTTCATGCACATGAGGGATTACCAACAAACATGCTGCAGTACGTGACATCAGTACTATGTTCGCTCTCTCTCATCATTAACCGGCCAGTATGTTATTTGTTCCCTGAAAAGCTATGGGTGCAATGGGCACACTAAGGGAACACTGTATCAACATCCGTGGCCCCAGACTATTTAACATCTTACCAGAAGATATCAGAAACACTGCTGGAACAAGTGTAGAAGTTTTCAAGAGGAAACTGGAAAAGTATCTTTACCAGGTGCCAAATCAACCAGGCTGTGGTGGATATGTGGGTCAGCGGGCCTCCAGCAGCAACAACCTGTTCGACTAGGCAAGTTCCAGACGAGCCTGGCCCATGGCCGGGCTCTGGGAGTAGAAAAACTCTCGGAACGTATCAAAGATATATAAAAAATTCTGAAATACGACCTAAAAAATGTATCAGCTCATATATTATTTAAAACACACATTAGAAAAAAAGCTCGAGACAGGTTCTTAACTTCACATCAGGGAACGGGTGGGGTTTAAACCCACATCGTGTCCTAAAACTCACAGGCCAGTGCGTTAACCACTCGGCCAGCTCGCTGAGTAACTGCAATAAGTAAATTATTTAAAGCAATACTTTAAGAATGCAATTCGAGGCCACCTTAAGAAATACAATTTGGTCTTTGTCAACACATCTTCACAAGGGGCACTCATAGCTTAATCAATCAAGCCAATAACCAGGCCGCCTGGTCTGGGACCGGGCCCCACGAGAGGTGACCTCTGGAAGCGACTCCAGGTAGATAGGATTTTCAACTATCCATCATCAACTAGTATATGGTCCAGAGTGAAATTTTGACCATATACTAGTTGATAATGGATAGTTCAGTGTCACACTATAACATGTAAGTTAATAATGGATAGTTCAGTGTCACACTATAACATGTAAGTTAATGATGGATAGTTCAGTGTCACACTATAACATGTTAAGTTAATAATGGATAGTTCAGTGTCACACTATAACATGTAAGTTGATAATGGATAGTTCAGTGTCACACTATAACATATACTAGTTAATGATGGATAGTTGAGCGTCACACTGTTGGAAGGTGACAAAGGTAACGACGCTGCTTATCTCACTCACAATATTGCTCAAGAAAAACATCAGCACAAGTTACTGATAAAAAGTGGCAGATAGAAGATAGCTGAACAATGCATAAGAGATTTTTCGGAAATGGAATGTCAGAATGAGGAAAATATTGACATGAATTCTCTGACAACACAAAAATATGCTGATAAAACAAATTCCGGGAACCCCAAAGCTCAGGATTATTTAGGCTGATTGAAGACAGTGTTGAAAAAGGGGCAAATGTAGTCGAATGTGGATCTCGAGGAGTGTGTGTACGCCATCTATAAACTAAATCATGTAGATTTAATCAGACAGGATGGAAAAAAAAACAAGAGTTCAGTTAGTAGAGATCGTGATCCAAGGTAACAGTGCCTATGTGTTTGCTGGAAATCAAAAGATTATTGGCCTCTTATCAAGAATAATAATTAAAAATTATACTAAAACTTATTCATTGGAAATTCCTGATTTAAATCATGCGGCAGTATTCTGGTCTCCATATTACACAATCATAAATGTGCAGAAAACAGCAATTAAATCAATAAAACCAATAAATAAAGAAAACAAGAAGGTATTAAAAATATCTAAGACAAAACTCGCAACATTGCTTTCGAAAAGAGAAGAAATTCATGTACAGAAAACACATAAGAAAGCACTAGAATAGTAATAAATTAACAGATGAGAAGAACAAATTCTCCGTATCAAATAAAATCTCATAACGAGAGGGACTCGAACCAATGACAGGAGAGACATTAACACACGAATAAAAAAATCAATATATTAGACTAGAGACAGAAATCAGAAAACAGGAAAAAACAAGAGATTATGTAATTAAAGTCACAAGGAAATCTAAAACAAAACAAAATAAAATTAGGTTAGCTAACTGTTAGTGATAGGAAAGTGTACAATCTCAACAGTTATTTCCTCTCAGTATTTACGCTGGAAAATGCTAGAGAAATTCCAGAAATAAAAAAAAATGATATAGGTCAGGATGAAAATAAGTTATGCACGTCACTAGTGACGTGGTTCTCAGATATATAGATAGATTAAAAACAAACAAATCCCTGGGTCCTGATGAACTGTTCTCAAGGGTTATAAAGGAATGTAAGGAGGAACTTAGCAAATTATTAGCTGGTCTTTTTAACATATCACTACAAACTGGCATAGTACCTGATAAGTGGAAAACGGCAAATGTGATACCTATCTACAAAGCAGGAGACAGGGTTTGTTTACACCGGTTGTCTATGTTCCCCATCAGTAAAATGGGTACCTGGGTGTTAGTCGACTGGTGTGGGTCGCATCCTGGGACAAAACTAACCTAATTTGCTCGAAAGGCTCAGCATAACAAGCGGCTTTCTGTATAGTAGTATGTTATTGATGTCAGCTATGTTTGTATACCTTGTACATGTACTTGTAGTAAATAAAGATATTATTGTTATTATTACAGGTCCTTAGCTTCGAATTATAGACCAATAAGCCTAAACTTCATTGTTGGAAAATTGATGGAATCAATGATTGCCGAGGCTATTCTAAGCCAACTTGAAAGACGTAAATCAACTAATGGATCTCATCAGCACGGTTTTACAAAGGGGTGTTCCTGCCTTACAAACTTACTATTTTCACTAAGGTATTAGAGGAGGTAGATCATGTTTATTGTGTAAATGTATATTGTGTAAATGGACTTCAGTAAAGCTTTTGATAGAGTCCCACATCGGAGTCTATTCTGAAAAATTAAGGCACACGGAATAGGAGGAATTTTTTCCTGGATAGAAGCGTCGTTGAGATAGACAGCAGAGAGTTTGCGTAATTGGGAGAAATCAGAGCGGTGTTCCACAGGGGTCAGTGTTCTTTGCTGTTCGCAAAATTCATAAACGATATATATAGCTGAGGGAATAAATAGCGACATAAGCGACACTAAATTAGGTTGTCAGATTAATTATGACGAGGACATTAGAGCGCTGCTGAAAGATCTGGATAAGTTGATCCAGTGGTCAGAGAAATGGCAGATGCAGTTTAATGTAGACAAATTTAAGGTTTTAAGTTTGGGACAAGAGAATAACCATGGTACTTATAAGCTGTATAAAGTAGACTTCAATCACTCTGAATGTGACAAATATTTAGGAGTTCTGGTTAACAGTAATGTAAATCAAGACAATAATCGGCCGATTCCCACCAAGGCAGGGTGGCCCGAAAAAGAAAAACTTTCATCATCATTCACTCCATCACTGTCTTGCCAGAGGGGTGCTTTACACTACAGTTATAAAACTGCAACATTAACAGCCCTCCTTCAGAGTGCAGACACTGTACTTCCCATCTCCAGGACTCAATTCCGGCCTGCCGGTTTCCCTGAATCCCTTCATAAATGTTACTTTGCTCACACTCCAACAGCACGTCAAGTATTAAAAACCATTTGTCTCCATTCACTCCTATCAAATACGCTCACGCATGCTTGCTGGAAGTCCAAGCCCCTAGCACACAAAACCTCCTTTACCCCCTCCCTTCAACCTTTCCTAGGCCGACCCCTACCCCGCCTTCCCTCCACTACAGATTTATATACTCTCGAAGTCATTCTGTCTCATTCCATTCTTTCTACATGTCCGAACCACCTCAACAACCCCTCATCAGCTCTCTGGATAATAGTTTTGGTAATCCCGCACCTCCTCCTAATTTCCAAACTCCGAATTCTCTGCATTATATTCACACCACACATTGACCTCAGACATGACATCTCCACTGCCTCCAGCCTTCTCCTCGTTGCAACATTCATCACCCATGCTTCACACCCATATAAGAGTGTTGGTATAACTATACTCTCATACATTCCCCTCTTTACTTCCATGGACAAAGTTCTTTGTCTCCACAGACTCCGAAGTGCACCACTCACCCTTTTCCCCTCATCAATTATATGATTCACCTCATCCTTCATAGACCCATCTGCTGACATGTCCACTCCTAAATATCTGAATACATTCACTTCCTCCATACTCTCTTCCTCCAATCTGATATCCAATCTTTCGTCACCTATTCTTTTTGTTATCCTCATCACCTTACTCTTTCCTATATTCACTTTCAATTTTCTTCTTTTACATACCCTACCAAATTCATCCACCAACCTCTGCAACTTCTCTTCAGAATCTCCCAAAAGCACAGTGTCATCAGCATATATATATATATATATATATATATATATATATATATTTCGATTAGGTAAAACTTGCGATTTTGGTTAAATACAAATATACCTTGCCATATAAGACAAGTGAAAATTTGTGTATGCAAATAATTGCCATAAAATATTTCTGAACATAACGAAAAAAATAATATATTTATTGTGTTTGTTTATTATTAAATTAATGTTAACGTCTCTAAAATATATTTAGTTGGGTTAGGCTAAATTAAATTGCCCTTGTTGTAATAAGGTTAGGTAGGTTTTCAAAGTTTCTCTTGGTACAAAATTATAAATTCTTACATTAACATAAATGAAAAATATATATCTTTAAACGTATAAGAGAAAATTTTAGAAAGGACTTAATTTTAGATGAGTTCTTGATAATTGACCAGTTTTACCTAATCGGCACGACATATATATATATATATATATATATATATATATATATATATATATATATATATATATATATATATATATATATATAGTGTGTGTGTGTGTGTGTGTGTGTGTGTGTGTGTGTGTGTGTGTGTGTGTGTGTGTGTGTTTGTATGTGTGTGTTTCTTAAAAAATTAATTTCTCCTGTGTATGAGATAAACCATCCTGAATGAAGATAATTTCCAAGTAATAGTAACTCCAGCTTTGTTAGAGCAAAAAACCTTTGAAGCTCCTGTAGTTGTGTATGAATGGTATAAAATACTGACAAGATGAATTAGACACATGTGCAACATCTGGGTGGATTTACTTTATAAACGCTTCGCCATCCAGTGGCTTTATCAATAAAATACTAATAGATAATGTAATCAGAAGTAATGAGTCCCTCAGCCTAGGAGCAGGTGACAAGCGCCGTAGTCTTGATGAATCTGAAGCACAGGCAGGAAGACTGTCGCTTATATACAGGAGTCAGAGGACGGGTAGCAGACGAAGGTATTGTTACTGGTAGTCGGGATTCCCAGTGGAAGTAGGTGACGACTAAGAGTTGGTCCAGGAGTTAGCAAGTAGGAGGTGTCCTCTGTACCAAGATTCCATAATGATATTGTGTCTGATAAGTTGTATATCACTGGTATACAGGACTAACAACATGATGAATTAGACGCTTGTGCTCATCACCTGCTTCTAAACTGAGGGACTAATTACCTTGTCTTTTGTATGTAGTTATATTTTCTTCACATTATGTCTTTAAACTGTGTTGATAAAGCCACTGGATGGGGAAGCTTTCACAAAGATACCTAGATGTTGCACATGTGTAATTCATCAGCTATTGTAATTGCTGAAGATTTAATGGAATACATGACTATATCTTCATTGCCTCCACTCCCTCCCCAGCTCAAACTTAACGATTTTAAAACCATTATTATTTTTCACTGCGTGGTAAGGTAAGCAGCCAACTTTCTCTCCCAACTAACAACACATTTCTGATGTACCCAACTTTCATTAATAAAAAAAAACACGAACTTCTCTTCCCTTAATGAAAGATAACGTGTGATAAGACTTATCAGGGTATGTTATGGTGAGGCGCCTTAGTGTCCAGAGCAATGGAATCAGTATGGTCACAGATTTATGGTTGTGTTGATGGTGGGTTGCTGTTGGGGTTGTGAGTTACTGGATTGGAGTGACGATGATGAGGTTGGTGGATTGAGAGGCTGTGGATGATAGATGGGTTGGTGGACTGAGAGAGGGGCTAGTGGATGGATAGATGGGTTGGTGGACTGAGAGAGGGGCTAGTGGATGGATAGATGGGTTGGTGGACTGAGAAGTTGTTTTATAGAATAAATGATAAATTTCGACCTTGTTTTCATAATTATCAATGACCTTGACAAGGTCGTTGATGACACAAACACAGGTTGAATAATTGATTCAGATAAGGATTACATTGAACTTCTGGAAGATTGACAAGATACCTTTCAATTTCAGGACTGACAAAATTCCATTGAACTTCAGAAAGGCTGACAAGATACTATTGAACTTCAGAAAGATTCAGAGCAGGATGCCATTGAGCTCCAGGAAGATTCAAAGGAGGATGTTACTGAACTTCAGAGCAATTCAGAGGAGGATAACATTCAGCTTCAGGATGATTCAGAGGATGATACCACTGAACTTCAAGAGCATTCAGAGGATACTATACAGTTTCAGAAAGATTCAGATGAGGATACCATTTAACTTCAGGAAGATACCACTGAACTTCAGGAGGAATAAGAGAATGTCACTAAACTTCAGGAAGACTTAGTGGAGGATACCATTCAACTTCGGGAAGACTCATGAGGAAGGCACTGAATTCCATGAAGATGGATATGTGGGACAGCGGGCCTCCAGCAGCAACAGCCTGGGTGACCAGGCTAGCACCAGACAAGCCTGGCCTATGGCCGGACTCCGGGTGTAGAAAGACTCTCGAAACTCATCAAAGGTATATAAGTCAGTGTAAAGTTGCAATTCACTAATCCATGTATGTTCAATACCAACCCCTAAATCCACTAATTTATCAACCAATCCACTACTCCATCTACCAGTCCACTAATTTATCAGTCTGCCAACCCATTGATCCACCAACCCATCAGTCCACCAAACAATCAGTCTATCAACCCACTAGTCAACTGAACTATCACTGCACCAACCCATCTCTCAGGCCACCTGTGTCCACTATAGCATCTATCACTTCAACAACATATCTATAAAAAAAAAAAAACATAAATAATCCTCACATAGGAGAGAGGAGCTTAAGACGACGTTTCGGTCCGACTTGGACCATTTATAAGTTGCTCGTAAATGGTCCAAGTCGGAGCGAAACGTCGTCGTCATAAGTTTCTCTCTCCTATGTGTGGTTATTTGTGTATTGTTTCATTCCCGGTATTGCGTCTTTTTGTTCCATACATCTATAAATCTCCAACGCCATCTTTAACTTCACCATTCCACTGCAAAGTATTTGCCGAATTAAAACAGCTTTGCAGTTTGTCCCACTGGTCTGAACTATTGTCAGGCCGACGGTGTAGGTGCACTTTAACCTGTGGCTTCTAATATACATACATATGAACACGTGTGTGTTTGAGGCGTGTGCGAGAGAGTACGTGGGAAAGATAGACTTCATCTTTCTGGACCTACGGACGATTGCAATCCAGACACCAAAGCAGCAACGTCAACCCTGCTTATTATAGAGCCCCAAGACGGGCAGGAATTCTGCTACGAAGCACGCTCATCAAGGGTGAAAATCAAGCCTCTCAGAAGCGGACATGATTACAGAAGGAATCAAGAAAACACAGGGTACCTACCCTCCTCACTCAGCTGAACCTGACATTTGCGAACCTTTTAACAACCCGACTGTTTTAGGGATGACTACGCTTACATCACAGCAACTCCCGCACTAAAATAATTGAAAAAAAAGGACTTTGAAGTGATACGACCACCAGTGACGAAGACTATGAAACTCTAGATGTATTTAAGTCGCTACACGATCTGACAAAGGGATCCCTACAAGCCAAAGCAATATAGTGCACTATGCGCCGTAATTTTCTCATGCTGCTAAATGTTTCTATTAAAGATTAGACGCAAATCAGAAGAGGCGTTCATAAATTATGCATGAAAACTATTATCAAAAATTATTCGATAAAAAAAGGGCAAATTAGGACCCATACAGCTCAAAATTAATTCCAACCTTCCACTTAGAAATATAAAACCCGAGCGAATCTCACTAGTTGTGTCGCACACAAGATCCATTGTCAAGTTATTGGAATTAAACTTATGAAGTTAGTTGGATGAGGTTCTCTCAAATTATTGCATAAAAAAGCAGCATTTTAATTAAAATTTCTTCAAAAAAAAAAATGGTCGGTCAAAAATCAATCTAATTTTTGTTCTAGGTAAGACTCACTTGATGAAGAATTAGACACATTGGCAACATTTGAGTATCTGTAGACGTTTTGCCATCCAGTGGCTTTATCAATACATATTCAAGGACATGATGGGAAGACTGTAGAACTATATACAAAAAACGAGGTGATCAGTCCCTCAGCATTAGAGTTCGTGAAGAGCAGCGAAGTTTGAAGAATCTGAAGGACTGGTGACTGGTCAGGTGAGGGAGATGCAGAAGACGAAGGCTGACGGACTGATTACCTCGTATTTTGTATATAGTTCTTACAATCTTTCCATTATGACCCTGAATTTGTATTAATAAAGCCACTGGATGGCGAAACGTCTACAATAAGATACCCAGATGTTGCACATGTTGTCTAATCTTTCATCTTGTAGACACTGTGTACCATACAAGTACAAGACTCGATTGAATTTAAAATTTAAAGGTCACAAGTTCCAGTTTTTTTTTTCAGGGAGACCAGCAAGTTTAATAAAACTGCCAAATTGAAGATTACTCAACCCAAAATCGAGCGAGGTCTCCTGAGCAAGAAAA
Source organism: Cherax destructor (assembly GCA_009830355.1). NCBI lineage: Eukaryota > Metazoa > Arthropoda > Malacostraca > Decapoda > Parastacidae > Cherax > Cherax destructor. The sequence goes on from WNWK01003627.1 coordinate 32,056, forward strand.
ATCTGAATCCAATCACAAGATGTATTCTCTGGTTGCAACAGAGAATAACTGCCTGACGCATAAGCTGCATCAGTCATTAAAGACTGATGCAGTTCAGAAGAGACAAACTTCAGTTACTGAATGAAAAACAATATTATCCATTTAAAAATTAAAATGGACGAAATCACAACTAGGGATTCTACTAAGATTACAAACTTTCTTCTAAGTAGAATACACCAGTACTAGCACATGCTACTTGTTCCATGAACTTTCCCTGACTTATAGCTTACCAGAGCTGAAAATTTGAACATATCGAATAATAATAATAGTAGTAGTCGTAGTCGTAGTAGTAGTGACAGGTACAGCAACAGACATGATAGCGTGAACACCAAGACGGTGGTGTTGGGTGAGAGGTCACTGCCGGGAGGCAGGACAGCTCAACCCTCGCTGTCACTACCGCCAATAACAACCATTCACTCTACACCAACCAGCAATAGGGTATATACGAGTATATATATGCCTCCCAGTCTATATATATACTGAAAGTTAACTTTAATTCCTACTTAAGGGATTAAGGTATTCTTGACTGGTAGTAAAAAGGGTACACGCAGCCTTTAATGACCCTCGTGTATTGTATAGGGTTTAAGTCCCATTAACCAACCAACCAACTACACTGCTTAAACAACTAACAAACAACCACCATCGTAAACATTTCTGTTCTTCTCATACCAAAAACATCTTAGACAGTGTATAAAACTTGGTAGATAATGTTGTTGTATATTAGTATTCTATACATATGTACAGAGTTCTGAAATTGTTACAGAAAAAAATCAAGTGATTTATTCTCCAGAAGTTTTACTGTGAAGTAATGTTGCTTTCATGTCAAAACTAAAGGACCCGGGTTCAATCCCGGGCAAGTAGAGATGTGTCGCCTACTTACTGCTCACTTGGCAGTAAGTAGGTACCTGAATATTAGTCGATATTTGCGAGCAGTATCCTTGGGGTAGGATGAAGGGAGGAGATAAACTAGTACCTTAAATATGGTTAGGCATTAAACTGAGCTACTTACCTGGAGTCTACCTGGATAGTGTTCAGGGGGTCAACGCCCCCGTGGCCCAGTCCTTAACCAGGCCTCTCGATGGATATGGGCCTGATCAACCAGGTTGTTACTGCTGGCCGCACGTAGTCCAACGTACGAACCACAGCCCGACTGATCCGTTACTGACTTTAGGTATCTGTCCAGCTCCCTCTTGAAGACAACCAGGGTTCATTGGTAATTCCCCTTATGGCTGGTGGGAGGCTGTTGAACAGTTTTGGGCCCCAGACACTTACTGTGTTTTCTCTTAGTGTACTCATGATACCCCTACTTTTCATTGGGGGTATGTTGCACCGTATGCTTTCGTAGGGAGTGATTTCTGTTGCAGATTATGGACTATTTCCTCTAGGATTTTCCAGGTGTATATTATGATGTATCTCGCCTGCGCTCCAGTGAGTACAAGTCAAGTGCTTCCAAGCATTCCCAATAGTTGAGGTGTTTGATGGAACTTATATGTGCAGTAAAGGTTCTCTGTACACTCTCTACATCTGCGATTTCACCTGCCTTGAATGGAGATGTTAATGTACAGCAGCATTCCAGCCTAGAGAGAACAAGTGATTTAAAAAGGATCATCGTTGGCTTGGCATCTCTTGTTTTGAAAGTTCTCGTTATCCATCTTACCAACAAACCCCTGGCTGTCTTCAAGCAGGCACTGGACAGGCACCTAAAGTCGGTACCTGACCAGCCAGGCTGTGGTTCGTACGTTGGACTGCGTGCGGCCAGCAGTAACAGCCTGGTTGATCAGGCTCTGGTCCAACAGGAGGCCTGGTCACAGACCGGGCCGCGGGGGCGTTGACCCCTGGAATTCTCTCCAGGTAGACTCCAGGTTATCATTCTCATCGCAGATGTGATAGTGACACTGTTGTGATCCCTGAAGGTGAGACCCTTTGACATTAACGCTCACAGGTCCTTCACACTACTTTTCCGCTCTATTGGGTGGTTAGAGATTGTATTATACTCCGTTCTATTTATAATTTCCTCCAGTTTTCCATTACGGAGTAATTAAAATTTGTCCTCATTGAACATCATAGTGTTCTCCGTTGCCCACTGGAAAACTTGGTTAATATCTGCTTGGATGGAGATTTACCGTGTCCTCAGTGGATGACACTGTCAGGCAGATTCTACCATTGTCTGCAAAAGAAGACACGTTGCTATAGTATACATCTATGTCAGATATGAGGATGAAGAACAGGATGGGGGCGATATGAGGATGAGGAACAGGATGGGGGCGATATAAGGATGAGGAACAGGATGGGGGCGAGTACTGTGCCTTGTGGAACAGAGCTTTTCACTGTGGCAGCCTCCGACTTAACTCTGTTTACCACTACTCTTTGTGTTATTTGGGCTAGTATAACAACTCAGCTTGTAACAGTGAAATAAGCTAAGGTTGTATAACATCGCTTGTAACAGTGAAATAAGCTAAGGTTGTATAACATCGCTTGTAACAGTGAAATAAGCTAAGGTTGTATAACAACACTTGTAACAGTGAAATAAGCTAAGGTTGTATAACATCGCTTGTAACAGTGAAATAAGCTAAGGTTGTATAACATCGCTTGTAACAGTGAAATAAGCTAAGGTTGTATAACATCGCTTGTAACAGTGAAATAAGCTAAGGTGGTATAACATCGCTTGTAACAGTGAAATAAGCTAAGGTTGTATAACAACGCTTGTAACAGTGAAATAAGCTAAGGTTGTATAACATCGCTTGTAACAGTGAAATAAGCTAAGGTGGTATAACATCGCTTGTAACAGTGAAATAAGCTAAGGTTGTATAACATCGCTTGTAACAGTGAAATAAGCTAAGGTGGTATAACATCGCTTGTAACAGTGAAATAAGCTAAGGTGGTATAACATCGCTTGTAACAGTGAAATAAGCTAAGGTGGTATAACAACGCTTGTAACAGTGAAATAAGCTAATGTTGTATAACATCACTTGTAACAGTGAAATAAGCTAATGTTGTATAACATCGCTTGTAACAGTGAAATAAGCTAAGGTTGTATAACATCGCTTGTAACAGTGAAATAAGCTAAGGTTGTATAACATCGCTTGTAACAGTGAAATAAGCTAAGGTTGTATAACATCGCTTGTAACAGTGAAATAAGCTAATGTTGTATAACATCGCTTGTAACAGTGAAATAAGCTAAGGTTGTATAACATCGCTTGACGTGAAATAAGCTAATTGTATAACATCGCTTGTAACAGTGAAATAAGCTAAGGTGGTATAACATCGCTTGTAACAGTGAAATAAGCTAAGGTTGTATAACATCGCTTGTAACAGTGAAATAAGCTAAGGTTGTATAACATCGCTTGTAACAGTGAAATAAGCTAAGGTTGTATAACATCGCTTGTAACAGTGAAATAAGCTAATGTTGTATAACATCGCTTGTAACAGTGAAATAAGCTAAGGTTGTATAACATCGCTTGTAACAGTGAAATAAGCTAAGGTTGGATAACAACGCTTGTAACAGTGAAATAAGCTAAGGTGGTATAACATCGCTTGTAACAGTGAAATAAGCTGAGGCAGGATAACAACAGTTTGTAACACTGTGTAAAGAATTAAATTACTCAACATTCAATGTGACGCAGCATCCTTGTTCATCAACACCTGCTTGTGACGTCACGTCTGTCTTAACCAATCAGCGACGCGCAGGGACGTCATCAACTTCTTCAACCAATCAACGACGCTCCCGACGGTCTGCTCGCGGAAAATGTCATCAACGTCTTGGCCAATCACCGGTCAGATTGCAGCCAGCTGGTAGAGTGATGTAACAAGAATCTTTAATGCTTCTTATCTGTCTTCAAAGTTATTTGTTCCTCAGAGAACAAAGACAGCTTTCTTAACACTGAGGTACTTGACCTGCCCAGCCAGCTGCCCCTCCCTGGCTCACATGGCATGACACGTACACCGGTAAACTTACTGATGTGTGTGCGTGTGTGTGTGTACTCACCTAGTTGTGGTTGCAGGGGTCGAGTCATAGGTAAAACTGGCCAATTAGCAATAACTCATTTAAAACTAAGTCCTTTCTAAAATTTTCTCTTATACGTTTAAAAATATATATTTTTTTCATTTATATTAATGAAAAAATTAATAATTTTATACCAAAAGAACCTTAGAAAACTTACCTAACCTTATTATAACAGGTGTAATTTAATTTAGCCTAATCCAACTAAATATATTTTAGATAAGTTTACAGTAATTAATAATAAACAAACACAATAAATCATTTTTCGTTAGGTTCAGAATTATTTTGCAAATTATGCATACAAATTTTCACTTGCCTTATACGGCAAGAAGAGCATTGCTATTTAAGTCAAAATCGCAAGTTTTACCTTTTCGGCACGATATATATATATATATATATCAACTGACCAGAAGGACCGTGCAGCTGGAGCCAACAGCCTGATTGATAAGTCCGGCAATCATGGTCTGGTACCGGGCCTCAGGGGTGGCCCGGGCCGGTGTTGGCGAACTTATGCGGTCGCTATTTATACCCTCGTAATAGTCCTTTATGAAGATTACAAACAAACAAGGGGTCAATACTGACACCTGTGGACATTACAAACAAACAAGGGGTCAATACTGACCCCTGTGGACAAAACAAACAAACAAGGGGTCAATACTGACCCCTGTGGACATTACAAACAAACAAGGGGTCAATACTGACCCCTGTGGACATTACAAACAAACAAGGGGTCAATACTGACCCCTGTGGACATTACAAACAAACAAACAAACACTTGTGGTGGATCACTCTTCATTATTTCTGTTCATTAATGCAAATGTTTAGAAATCTGCATAAGTCATACACAAAGCAGATACTATTGATGCTCTTTTTATCTGTTTCCAACCAATGATTGAAACTTTACCATACCAGTAGTGAAAGTTTGAAGTCGACCAGAAGAGTCATTCTCAAGGTATGACCTGGTCTCTAACTATTCCAAGTTTTTACTGCGTCACTAAATTTGTTTGCACTCAAGCAAAACGTAATCGGCACTATCCTGGCCTTAACGCACCACCCATTAATATGAAGCTGTTCAGAAGAGGTAAACTAAAACAAATTTAACGTAATTTAACGTGAATAAAAATTTCTCACCATTTTTCACTTACAAAGGTCGACTCTGCTCCTACACACGATGAATTTGGAGGCCACTTTTTTTTGAACATTTAAAACTACGCCACTGATCACTTTGAAGTTATCTGGGTCATTCCAGGATGCTGGCAACGGGTTCAACATCTTTGGTCATAGGTCACCTGCACATGGCACTTGTTCCAAGAATCTGGCCCTGGTGGCCAGGCACAAGCCTTGTTTGTATGACGCTTTCTCGAGTTGAAGAAAACGAAAAGGTTGGAGGAAGGAAAAAAGCTAGGCCACTTGTTACAGGTTTTTCTTCAGGATACTTAAAATAAAGTGGAAATGACTGTAATAAAAACTTCCTGCCAATATAAATTTGCATCATAACATCAATCATATACGATATAGACAAGTTAAAGTATTAGACACGTGTGCAACAACTTGCATCGTCGTAAACGTTTCGACTACCAGTGGCTTTATCAGTTCAAAAACACAAGATTGAAGGGGTTGAAAGTGAGGTAATCAGTCCCTGTATTGCACTGACAAAGCCACTGATTGGCGGAACTTCTACAAAGATACCCAATTGTTGCACATGTGTAAAATCAATGTAAATTAGATACATATGTATTACTAGGATATCTACTGTTGAGACGCTTCGTTTACTGGAGCTTTATCAAACCAAGTGGATTGATAAAGTTCCTGTGAGGTTAATATCTGCCCAGTAAATACCATAGTACTACACATGGGTCTTATTTACATACTTCTCAACCTGTAATTCCGTCTAAATTTCTTCACGCTTCTCAGTTAACCAACTTCCGTCACCTTATTTTTCTTACGACTAGAAAGGTATGGTGATACTGACAGTGTGTAAGACACACGCGTGCACAATTCAAGACACATGGAAACGTTTCGCTGGAAAACGTTTTCTCAATAAATGTTTCGAACACTTCCATACGGGTCTTTGTCCTCTTATGTTAATATTTGTGTATATTAAACTGAAACTCTCACCTCTGTATAAAATATATTATACCTTTGAAGAGTTTCGAGAGTATCTACTCTCTGAGCCCGGCCATGGGCCAGGCTCGTCTGGTGCTTGCCTGGTCAACCAGGCTGTTGCTGCTGGAGGCCCGCTGCCCCACATATCCATCACAGCCTGGTTGATCTGGCACCCGATGAAGATACTTGTCCAATTTCCTCTTGAAGGCTTCTACACTGGTTCCAGCGATGTTTCGGATATCTTCTGGTAAGATGTTGAATAGTCTGGGACCCCGGATGTTAATACAGTGCTCCCGTATTGTCCCCACCGCACCCCTGCTCCTCACTGGGTTTATTTTACAATTTCTCCCATATCTCTCACTCCAGTATGTTGTTATGGCAGTGTGCAGATTTGGGACCAGGCCCTCAAGTACTTTCCAAGTATATATTATCATGTATCTCTCTCTCCTCCGCTCCAATGAGTACATGTTCAAGACTTGAAGGCGTTCCCAATAATTTAGATGTTTCAATGGCTCAATGTGAGCAGTAAACGATCTCTGAATTTGTTCCAACTCTGATATTTCTCCTGCCCTGAACGGGGCCGTCAGCACTGATCAGTATTCTAAGTGAGGGAGCACTAGCGATTTGAAGAGTGTCACCATCGGCATTATTTCCCTTGTTTTGAAAGTTCTCAATACCCACCCCGTCATCTTCCTGGCTGTTGTGATCTTTGTCTTGTTATGGTCTTTAAACGACAGATCAGCAGACATAATTATTCCCAAGTCCTTTACGTGTTCCTTTCGTTGTATGTGGTGACCCTCTTGCGTTTTGTATATAGTGTTCCTTTTGAGTTCTTCATTTTTTCCATACCTAAGCAACTGAAACTTATCACCATTGAACGTCATGTTGTTCTCCACTGCCCACTGGAAGACCCTGCTTATGTCCTCCTGTAATTTTTCAGTGTCCTCTACCGTAGTGACTTTCATGCTTATTTTAGTGTCATCTGCAAATGATGATACAAAAGTGTGCTGGGTGTTTTTATCTATGTCTGCTATGAGGATAAGAAACAGCAGAGGTGCCAGGACAGTGCCTTGGGGCACTGAGCTTTTGACCTCGCTGATGCTGGATCTTGCCCTGTTCACTACTACTTTTTGTGTTCTGTGTGTTAGGAACTCAAATATCCATCTGCCTACCTTCCCCGTAATGCATATGGCCCTCATTTTGTGCGCTATCACTCCATGATCGCATTTGTCAAACGCCTTTGCAAAATCTGTGTAAATCACATCTGCGTTTTGGTCGTCCTCCAATGCCTCCGTAATTCTGTCATAATGGTTCAGCAGCTGTGACAGGCATGATCGACCCGCTCTGAAGCCATGCTGGTTCGGGTTATGTTGGTTGTGCTGGTCCATGAAGTTTGTAATCTGCCGTCTCATCACTCTTTCAAAGATTTTTATGATGTGAGAAGTGAGGGCTACTGGTCTGTAATTTTTAGCTAGTGCTCCACTACATCCCGTCGCTGTAGTCCCTCACACGTCGCTGCAGCACTATATATATCCTGTTATTTTCGACCTTTGTGTGTTAGAGGTGGTCAAGGTTCAAGGACCAAAACGTATTCTAATTTGTCGTAGTGTTTACTTACGTGTTCTTTTTTAATCAGCTCAGTAATGCAATGGTCAGGCTTGCACAGGACTGTGTTCACATAGAACAACAATCGAAGAACGTTCATAAACAAATTCTTAGGAACGTACATTGTACATCACAGCTGAGTGGTCGGTGGTGCTGCGGTTGTGAGAATACCAAGGATTACTACGTATATATAACTGTTAGGTGCGTGGTCACTAGAGGTTGTCTCTGGACTTATCTTGTGAGGTTTTATTGGGTAGTTTATGGTTGGCTTACCTTGGCTTACCCAGGGTTAATTGAAATGCTGTTTTGAGTTTAGAACACAAAAACACTGCTGCTGAGCCACGGGGTCATGTTAGACCATCACAGGTGGTCTAACAAGACCCCCTGGCACCATTTCTCACAATTCACGTCTTGAGATCACACTTCAACTCGTTAAGAAAAAGTTTTGCGTCAATATAGAGAAAGGTGAAATAAAGGTAAAAGGCTGTCCACCCTTGGTTTAACATGTTGATGTTAGTACTGTTTTCGTTAGTTACTGTTAGTACCATTTAATGTGTTACTGTTAGTACCGTTTAATATGTTGCTGTTAGTACTGTTTTCGTAGTTACACAATTGATCGGTAAACTAAATGAACGGGAAAAGAACAATAATGTTAAAGGTCTTCTCTTGTTCTAAAAGAAATAACCTAATTCAGTTATAAATAAACATGAAAGACGAGGCTTATGTCGATGAATATCTTACTAAGATAAGACAGAACCTTCTCTAATAGACTGGGGAAAATCCAATTAGAAAGGAAGATCAAACAGTGTTTAGTGAGAGAGGTTAAAACTGCTGTACGAAAAAGAGATATTATTATTATAATCAAAAGAAGCGCTAAACCACAGGGGTTATACAGAAAAAGAGATATTACAAAGCAAACGAACATGACCCAACAATATTGTTACGTGCAACTGACCTAGTTAGCAGTCAAAACTTGATGCACTGAGTCCTAACTAACATCCACGTAGTAGTGTTATGCACTGTTCCATCAACACTATTCCTTGACTTCTTAACACTCTTAGCTGAGTTAAGTCTAGTAACACTACCTTATAAGTGTAGTTACAACCTTGTTTACTATTTCTTGTGCTGTATTTAGTATAGTATTGTATACATGTATATTGTTTAGTGTAGTATTATATACATATGTATTGTTTAGTATAGTATTATATATGTATTGTTTAGTATAGTATTATATATGTATTGTTTAGTATATTATTATATACATATGTATACAATATTATCTTAAACAATGCTATACTTAATACACATGAATACAACAGTATACTAAGCAATACATTTATTATTTAGTATACTATTGTATACATATGTATACTAAATAATACGTGTATAATATACTAAATAATACATATGTATTATTTAGTATGCTTTTGTATATATATGTATTGCTAAAAAAATCTTGTGTTTAAGCAATTTTTTGTTCCTGTACAATATCAGGTGCTGAATTTTATACCCATTTTTTGTTTTCTGTATTTTTTTTTTTGTCAAAGCGCCTTTCATGATTAGATGTAAAATTCACACTTAATCATCACGGTATTTCTCATGGAATCAAATTCTATTCACTACTCAAACTTGTCATTCAGTATTCATCGGTAGAGATTAATATTTACATTTTTCAATGTCTCCAGGGAGTATATTGATATTTTTTTTAACATCCTCCATTATTATTATAATCAAAATAAGCGCTAAACCACAAGGGTTATACAGCTTAACATCCTCCAATTTTCGAGAATTTTCATTGCAGTACTTCGGATTTCTTATATTTCTAGTTTACTAATGAGGCATTTTTTGGTGGTAACAATTAGCTATCCAGGAGCTTTGGCAAGCAGCAACAAGGGCGAATTATTATTATAATCAAATAGAAGCGCTAAACCACAGGGGTTATACAGCAACAAGGGCGAAACGTTGCCACAATAAATGTTAGTTACATTATGTGTCCTTTTACCAAACGTTTTTTCGTACTATATTGTTTAGCATAATACTGTATACATTCGATTTGTTTGAAAACTCTTAATTTTTCATTGTTAGTTTTCCAGGTTTACATCGTACATCCATCTTTGTGACCAAGCTGTTGTGTACCGTGTATTGTATATTTTACTTAACAATTATATATGATCTAGTCGCCCCTGCTGATGCTGTTGTTCCGTGGGACTGGGAGATAACGACTGCAAATAATTTGGCTGTTTTGCGAATTATTAAGCACTCCAAAATCTCTTTCGAAGTTCACTGCATGTGGCAGGATTTGGAGAAATAACTCAACACTAGCCTGGTGTCCCGGGGTATGGGAATGGCCGTCTAGCTTTGGCTAGGCGCCCATACTTATCTGGGATCTGGCTGAGAGGCTCAAGTGCTGCGTACTTTGGAGTGTGTACGGGTTCGAATCCCGCTGTGCACTGAGAGATAATGTTTGTACCCACACACATACACTCTTTAGCTCTAGATCTTTCGCACTCTCGTGCGTCGTCAGGAGCTATGAAATGTTGCAAGGCAGCAACAGGCAGGAGAAAATTATCCGAGGTAACACAGTGAGCACCATCACCCACACACCTTCCCCATCATCCACTCACACCCTTTGTCAATCTTCACTCCTAGTTATCTTTATATTTTCTTTAGCATTATTCCATTGTTATAATTTAGTATTTCACATTTTACAAACTACTCTTTGATAACTCACGAAATCGTAATGACACGATTGAAAACAAACCATACCAAGGTAGGGTTAGAACCCGCGATCAGAGAGTCCTAAAACTCCAGACCAACGCTCTAGCCTCTGGGCCAGCTAGCCACATTAAGATTCATCCAACTAGGTACGTATATTTATACACCATAGGAAGGTTAGCATAGGCACCACTGTGACCACATATGCAAGTTTTTACAGACGAATCTCCAGCTAGCGTGGCCGTGACGAACTCTAGCTCAAGTCCCCTCAAAGCCGTCAACATGTGACGGCTTTGATCGATCCAGGGAAAGGGAAGACAGGTTCAGTTCCTTGGATCGAGAGACCTTTATTGTGATACTGGAAAATAAGGGTTAATCCCGTGTGGGCCATGAAGTGTACAAGTACCATAATACCAGTACAGGTAGTGTATATACCAGTGTAACACTACCATAATACCAGTACAGGTAGTGTATATACCAGTCTTCAAGAGGATGACAGAAACTGACAGTTACATAATATATTCATTTATTAAATACAACACACGTATATATATATAGATATAATTACACCTCCAAAATATGCATTAACCTTGTGTATTAACATTATTAACATACAGCTATCCATTCCAGAGCTTAATACACGAAGCTGTGTAAGCTTTCTGGAATGAAAATTAGCTGAAACTAAAGTGTCTTGGCTGCTGTGTCTTACCAAGCTATGCACAGTATGTGTACTCATGTAGCACGACACAGTATATGTGTACTCATGAAGCACGACACAGTGTATGTGTACTCGTGCAGCACAACAGTGTATGTGTACTCATGTAGCATAACACAGTGTATGTGTACTCATGTAGCATAACAGTATGTGTACTCATGTAGCATAACACTGTATGTGTACTCATGTGGCACAGCACAGTGTATGTGTACTCATACAGCACAACACAGTGTATGTGTACTCATACAGCACGGAACAATGTATGTATACTCATGTAGCACGACAGTGCATGTGTACTCATGTAGCACAGCAATGTATGTGTACTCATATAGCACGACACATTGTATGTGTACTCATATACCACGACAGTGTATGTGTACTCATATAGCACGGCACAGTGTATGTGTACTCATACAGCACAGCACAGTGTATATGTACTCGTGTAACACAACACATATCAACATGGTGTTACTTAGTGCAGTATATTCAGTAGTACAAACATCATATATACCACTGAACATGAACAATGTCACAATACCATGGCTGGAACAATTCACTATTAGCCCACAATTTAAAGAAAATATTTAGCCGTTTCGATGTATCCCGGACTATGACCAAGAAGTGCCTTGATGACGGTCCAGGACCCACCGAAATGTAATTCCTCATAAATATTCTCTTGAAGCTGTAGACTTAGACATTACTCTCAGCACTGGAACACACTGCGTGGTACAAGAACCGTACCATAGCACTGTACTTAGCAGTGTGCATGTACAATAACCCTGAGACTGCTGAAGGGTTCAACTTTAGCAAAGAGGTTGCATCCGAGCACTGAACTTAGTACATTATATTGTACCTTAGTTGTGTAGTACTAACATTATTCCCGTGAACACACGAGGAACAAAAAAAAAAGGCTTGTTTTTTGAAGGAATGCTAATGAAACGGTTTGAAAAAAAGCAGCATTAATATATGAGGTAATGGATAATTTACACTGTATTAAACACGAGTATCACAAAAATGTACAAGCAAACGGAACAAGAATGTCACAGAGAAATTAAGTAAAAAATAATACATATATTAAGTATAGGTTATTAAAAAGTTAAACTGGAAAGCATAAAACCGTCATCAGCATCTTCTGTGACAAGAAAACACGACTAGAAAACACCCGAGAGACCAGGCCACATACCAGTGCTATGCTACAGTGTTCTATCTACCAGAAATCTTCATTGGGTGAGTGAGGAAGCAATGTACTGTGGAAGATCTGTATTTCCATCCTCTCTCTTATTCACTAAGCAGCTTGCAAAATACCATTTTTGGTTGCATAACAATTTGGATTCAGTAACTCAAATAAGCAAAAATATTTTGATTACATAACAATTTTTTTGGACTCTACGACTCACGTCTGATTTGCGACAGATCACGGAGTGTCAGCATCAAATATAATACGTACTATAACATAAGAACAAACAGCAAGATCTTTTCTTCTTGTGAATTTCAAACAATATCTCATCTCAGTAAGGCACATATATTTTTTTCCGAACAGAAAACAGAAGAGAGACATTTCGGGTTTTACCAAAATATACATCTAATATTCTAAAGGAGTTAATATGGAATTAGCGTATTTCATAAGGCACCAACTTTGTTTACAAAGGCAGTTGTTCTGGTAATGTTTACAATCACTCAGGAAGTTCATTACCTTCGCAACACAAACTAGAAACGGAATATAGCCGCTGCCAAGAATGTTACAAATAAAATGTTTCACGTGTAAAAATTAGCACAAAACTCTTCATAAAGTAACGAAGACTTCTCGTAAAGTAACGAAGACTTCTCGTAAAGTAACGAAGACTTCTCGTAAAGTAACGAAGACTTCTCGTAAAGTAACGAAGACTTCTCGTAAACTCATAGCTTATAAGTACCACTATTAACAACATATACACGTTATATACACAACAAGATTTATACAAGTGACAAAAATTCATGTTCTCCTCCTCACAACCAACGAGATCAAGGTATTTGCTCTTACGTAACTTGGTACCCAGCATCCACAAGACGTAACTTGGTACCCAGCATCCACAAGACGTAACTTGGTACCCAGCATCCACAAGACGTAACTTGGTACCCAGCATCCACAAGACGTAACTTGGTACCCAGCATCCACAAGACGTAACTTGGTACCCAGCATCCACAAGACGTAACTTGGTACCCAGCATCCACAAGACGTAACTTGGTACCCAGCATCCACAAGACGTAACAACATCCTTGAGTAACCTTACAGCTAGCTGACAGGTCTACTGCATGTGATGCTCAACAAACTTTGAGAATTCAAATATACAGCACCTTGATTCTTGATAGTTCATTTACAAATAGTTTATTATTACTTAATAATACTGACACGTCTTCACAAAAGCATGTAGGGGGCCCATAAAGGAAGTATAAAGTGCAGGGTATCAGCCATGCGTTCAACTCACATGCCAGCACTAGGACAAGTTGCATCAAAACCTAAACTTAAGTACAGAAGTGTTGAAAATGTTTAGCTAGTTCCGTCAACATTACCTGAAATTTCTCTGGCTAGTCTTCACAACGTCCAGCTGTACTAACCCCGTCTAGATGTTAAGGCACTTTTGGGACACGTTTGTCTTTTCTTAGAATTATATAGATTCTAAAAGTGAGTGGTGTCATAAATCCTGAAGGCAGACTTCCCACAGGTCCCCCAACCCTGACTTTGACTGGATACAGAAAAATGACTGAGATCTACACCATTTGGTATGAGCCAGATCGCCCTGCCCTGAGCACGCGCGCCAGCATCTACCATTGTCTTAGATAATACACAATATCAGCTCGTGTATGCTTCTTTAATGAGCTGTAGGGGAAGATATCACCCATTACGTATGTCGGTAGGAACCACCGCCACCTCACCCCATTAATGTCTTTGGTTTGGCTTCATCTCAACCCCGTGAAATGACTATGATTTGAAGGGCTTCCGATAAGTGTTTGCAGATCCTGCCAACAGCCATATTTATATTGAGAGAGAGAGAGAGAGAGAGAGAGAGAGAGAGAGAGAGAGAGAGAGAGAGAGAGAGAGAGAGAGAGAGAGAGAGAGAGAGAGAGAGAGAGAGAGAGAGAGAGAGAGAGAGGAGAGAGAGAGAGAGAGAGAGAGAGAGAGAGAGAGAGAGAGAGAGAGAGAGAGAGGAGAGAAGAGGAGAGAGTTAGTTATATGTATTGAAAGATTAGACTTGAGAGTGAGTAATAGAGAGTTGAGTAATGAAAGAGTAAGAGAGAGAGATGTGTGAGAGAGTAAGTGAGCACGTAATGTGAGGAGTTGTATAAATGATATTATTAACTTGTGGTCCAGAGAGAAGAGAGAGAGAGAAAAAAGAATGATACGAGAGTGATACGAGATAGACTAGAGTATAGAGAAGATATACGTGAAGAGATTATTTGAAGGTGATAGTTAATGATCGAAATCCATAGAGAGTGTGAGAGAGAGATGAGTGTTATGTATGAGTGAGAGAGTGTGAGGTTCTGTATTGCTGACTGTACTGAGAGCTCGGTCACACGAGGCTGGTATGAGAGCGGTCTGTTCTCCACCTGCAGCGTCTGACTGATTCTACCCCGTGCGAGTACTGAGGGTGAGATTGAAGAGCGAGGCAAGGTTGACGGTACTGAGCCATTCCGTCAGGCTTCTGTCACGCTTATTCACACTCCATGTGGACGCCACTGGAGTCGCTGAGGGCTGACGGTCCGAGCTGCGACTCTGGCTCTGACTCGGTACAAACCGGCATACCTGAGGTCTTTAGAAGTCGATCATTTACAGATAGAAATACTCACATGAAGGTGAGAGGAACTGAACTTTCCGTAGGTTCATGCCACCAAGGCAACACGCACAGCCACGGCAGACGGCTCCACCTGCACGAACTCTGGCTCTGTAAAGGTAAGAGAAAAACCTTAATACCTGAAATATTAGGAATATCAAATAAATTACTAAAGTAAATACACATAAAACAACTTTCTAGCATGACAAGCTGAAAATGAAGACGTTGTCTCGGTACGTTATAAAGTGACAACTGTCAGTTGTCACCTCTAATATAACAGTCCAGAACAGAACGAAACGTTACCTGAATCTTTTTTCTAATGTTTGGGTTATTTTTTTTATTTATTCCCATCACGATATTGTGACTCTTATTAGAAACTCTGTTTAACCTTCAGTAAATTATTCTGTGAGAGTTTCCATGGCAAAGATATATATGCTGATCGTTTATGTGGTCCAGCGGGCCGCCAGCAGAAACAGCCCGGTTGACCAGGCAAGCACCAGCAGGAATTGGTGTCAGGCTAAGCCTCGCTATATTAACAAGCTAACTTTCCACTAAGTAGGATTATCGGACTTAATCCTGAGTGATATGGAAATGTGTGTGCATGATATAAAAACGGTCTTATAATTACCTGACATAAGGAACAAATTTGAGGTTTCACACTACTGGGATCATGGTTGATTTCGCGATCTTCCCGCAAACATACCTTCTTATGGCACACACAATGCTAACTCTAATCCTAATGGCAGGACGACACAAGGCCCACTCTCCTTTATGAGGAACCTCAGTGAACATTCGTAAACAACTGTGAGTCAGAGAGAAAGTGAGATTTAAAGATGGCGGCGGCAGGAAACACGAGGGACAAAACCTGAATGACGAAGGGAGAGAAAGATACACTAAGGAACATCAGTGCACCAAAGAACATCACAACCAGGCGGCAGACGAATACACTAATGAGCATCACAGAAGATGCGGCGAAGATACAGTCTTGGGGACACTGTAGGTGTGTTGGAGACACTTACTACACTAAGTTCTACAAATATCTATGACAGGCATCACCATCTAGAGTCCTGTGATTTTATTGCCCTGGGCAGAGCTATGTGAGAGGTGCACCGTGGGTCAACACTCCTGGGCAGAGCTATGTGAGAGGTGCACCGTGGGTCAACACTCCTGGGCAGAGCTATGTGAGAGGTGCAGCCGTGGTCAACACTCCTGGGCAGAGCTATGTGAGAGGTGCAGCCGTGGTTAACACTCCTGGGCAGAGCTATGTGAGAGGTGCACCGTGGGTCAACACTCCTGGGCAGAGCTATGTGAGAGGTGCAGCCGTGGTCAACACTCCTGGGCAGAGCTATGTGAGAGGTGCAGCCGTGGTTAACACTCCTGGGCAGAGCTATGTGAGAGGTGCAGCCGTGGTCAACACTCCTGGGCAGAGCTATGTGAGAGGTGCAACGTGGTTAACATGCCTGGGCAGAGCTATGTGAGAGGTGCAGCCGTGGTCAACACTCCTGGGCAGAGCTATGTGAGAGGTGCAACGTGGTTAACATGCCTGGGCAGAGCTATGTGAGAGGTGCAGCCGTGGTTAACACGCCTGGGCAGAGCTATGAGAGAGGTGCAGCCGAGGGTATCACACGCTGACACAAGCAGTGAACCAGCAGGGGTGAGGGTATGCTGCCAGGGTAACATCACAGCTAGCAATCATCTTCCTAGTTCTCAAAACCACCCCACTCAGCAACCACCGTGCAGTGGCGTATCTAACACGCCCCACCCCGAGATTCAGTCAGTGCAGTTCATTTACATGAAGCGAGGAGCAGTATCAGTGAAGGGAAGAGATAGGCTTGGCGTCCCGGGGCTAACAAGAGGTTCAAACCGTCACACAACAATCCCCCGTCGGATTCAGGGTAGCATGCAACAATGCTCACCCTCAGGCAGTAGCCCTCAGCTTTCTCAGGACCCCGAAGCGATTCCAGTTGATCTCAGCGGGAGGAGCCCTGGAGACCTTAGGAAACACCCTGACAGCCCTTCCTTACCCCCACTGCCTCAAGACTCAGAAATCGCAGTGAGGCGAGCCTCTCTCCCGGCCGACCTGCAAGGCCTGTTGTGCCCCTCCGGCCGGCCGGTATTGTACTCGCTTCTCCCATTGTTTTGTATTGTTGTTGTGTCGAACAGGGAGCTATGGGGGGATCTGGAGACACAAGACACACCACGCGGCCGACAACCCTCGCATATGGCCGAAAATCCCGCCTTTCACAGCGGGATTTTAGCCTCAAAGAAGTGAAAGGAACAGCACCGGTGATACAGGCTGGAGAGAAGCGAGTTATTAGAACTCCAGTTGCCAAGTTATTATCATAGCCTCACTGATTATATATATATATATATATATATATATATATATATATATATATATATATATATATATATATTATATATATATATATATATATATATATATATACATATATTATATATATATATATATACATATTTAAATTATGTTAATGTAAAAAATAATTTTGTACCCTTAAAGAACCTTACAAGTTTTTCCTATTCGGCACGATATATATATATATATATATATATATATATATATATATATATATATATATATATATATATAATATATCACCATCTGTGTGAAACATAAATGGTGATAACATGTTTCACACAGGTGGTGGTGATAACATATCCCGTAGCTCGGTTGGTAGTGCACTCAGCTCACACACTGAGGTCCGTGGTTCGATCCCTGGTACGAATGGGAACACTGGGGACGTGTTTCCTTAAGACACCTGCTGTCCCTGTTCACCTAGCAGTAAGTAGGTGCCTGGGTGTTAGCCGACTGGTGTGGCTCGCATCCTGGGGGTGGTGGTGGTAGTAGTGATGGTGGTAGTAGTGATGGTGGTAATGGTGATGGTGGTAGTGGTGGTAGTGATGGTTTTAAAATGCTTCATCCCATGAAACGAGGTGGTTCAGTGTGGCTGGCTTCACTCTTGTGAGTTAGTGACGTAGTATTTCTCTCCCTTCCTCCCTTTACTTCCTCACCCTCCCTCTCTACTCATTCACCCTCCCTTCCTCTTCACTTCCTCACCCTCCCTTCCTCTCTTTACTTCCTCTCCTCCTCTTCCCCCCACTGGCAGCTGCTCCACGCACCCACCCTTTAAAAACACTTCCTCATACGCTACATAACACACACACACACACACACACACACACAGGCAGGAACCATACATAGTTTTAAGACGAGGTATGATAAAGCTCATGGAGCAGGGAGAGCAGAGACCCAGTAGCGGACAGCGAAGAGGCGGGGCCAGGAGCTGAGTCTCGACCCCTGCAACCACAATTAGGTGAGTACACACACACACACACACACACACACACACACACAGAGAAAAGCATATAAAACTAGAAAAAGTATAAAAGTTTGCAACGCAACTAGTCCTAGGGCTGAGGAGTATAAGCTATGACGAGAGGCTAAAGGAGCTAAACTTGAAAGACACTAGAGGATAGAAAAACCACAGGTGATATGATTACGACTTAGAAAATACTAAGAATTAACAAGGTGGATAGGATAACTCACGAAATCGTAATGACACGATTGCAAACAAACCATACCACGGGTGGGGTTCGAACCCGCGGTCAGAGAGTCTCAAAACTCCAGACCGTCGCGTAAGCCACTGGGCAAGCTAGCTTCAATAAGATTCATCCAACTAGGTATATTTCTACAACATAGGAAGGTTAGCATAGGCACCACTGTGTCCACAAATGCAAGTTTTTACAGACGAATCTCCCGCTTTGAAGGGGACTTGAGCTAGAGTTCGTCACGGCCATGCTAGCGGGAGATTCGTCTGTAAAAACTTGCATTTGTGGACACAGTGGTGCCTATGCTAACCTTTCTATGGTGTAGAAATATACCTAGTTGGATGAATCTTATTGAAGCTAGCTTGCCCAGTGGCTTACGCGACGGTCTGGAGTTTTGAGACACTCTGACCGCGGGTTCGAATCCCACCCGTGGTATTGTTTGGATAGGATAGTCTCTTTACGAGGCGAGTCTCAAGTACACGAGGTCACAGCTGGAAGTTAAGAAACAGACATGAATCACAGGGATGTTAGGAAACACTTCTTTAGCCTTAGAGTCGTCACGAAGTAGAACGACCCAGACAGCTAGATGGTAGACGCAGAATCTAAATCAGCTTTAAGAATATGTATGATAAAGCTCACGCAGCCAGGAGAGTGATTTCAGCACCGGCAAGCAGAGAGGCAGTGCCCACGGCGCCCCTGCTTTTCACTGGGTTTAATATACATTTCCTCCCACATCTCTCACTCCAGTATGTTGTTATGGCAGTGTGCAGACTTGGGACAAATCCCTGGAGTACTTTCCAAGTATATATTATGTATCTCTCCTCCGCTCCAGTGAGTACATATTTAGGACTTAAGGCGTTCCCAATAGTTTCAATGCTTTACTGGCTCTATTGCAGTTCCGATGTATCTTCTGCCCTGAACGGAAGCGTCAACACTGAGCAATATTCCAAATGAGAGAGCACAAGCGTCTCATCATTGGCACTATTTCTCTGACGTTTTTTTCTCTGGAATGTAGGTGAAAAATATGTACAAGATACTCGAGGGCTGGCAGGTAGGTAGGTAGGTAGGTAGGTAGGTAGGTAGGTAAGGAGACATGAAGATAGGGAGGCTTGAAGGTATAGACATGAAGGTACTGTGTCATGAAGGTAGGGAAACATGAAGGCAGGTAGACATGAAGGTAGGGAGACAAAGCTAGTGAGACATGATCGTAGGGAGACATGAAGGTAGGGAGACACGAAGCCAGGTAGGTAGAAGGGGTGGCGGCAGCGGCAGCATCCCGGCGCTGCGGCAGAGATCACCACTTGCGCTGCGTTTGAATTTCCGGAAAAACCCGTGCACCCCGGACACATCCACATGGTACTTCCGGCGCGTGGCTACTGTTGCAGCGGCCTTTAAATGGCTGAGCGTCCGCCAGGAACATGTGTAGGTCGTAATTGGTGGCAGCTAAGCCATTGTGATGGTTCTCCCCTGCGCTGCTGCCACTGCTTCCTGGGGCTGCTCAACAGAGCGAGTTACATAAACTGCCATATTTTACTAGCCTTAAAATGTAAAATCAATATAGCAACGCTCTGTGAAATGCAGAATGGTGTGCTTGTGTGAGAGCTGCCGAGGTGGGATGAAGTGGTGAGATGAGGGAGGGTAGTGTGATGAGGGAGGGTCGTGTGATGAGGGAGGGTCGTGCGATGAGGGAGGGTCGTGTGATGAGGGAGGGTAGTGTGATGAGGGAGGGTCGTGTGATGAGGGAGGGTCGTGTGATGAGGGAGGGTAGTGTGATGAGGGAGAGTTGTGCGATGAGGGAGGGTCGTGTGATGAGGGAGGGTTGTGTGATGAGGGAGGGTTGTGATGAGGGAGGGTTGTGTGATGAGGGAGGGTCGTGTGATGAGGGAGGGTCGTGTGATGAGGGAGGGTCGTGTGATGAGGGAGGGTCGTGTGATGAGGGAGGGTCGCGTGATGAGGGAGGGTCGTGATGAGGGAGGGTCGTGTGATGAGGGAGGGTCGTGTGATGAAGGTAGTATGGTTACTTGGTTTACAGTGTAATGGTTACAAGTTAACGTTGTATCCCTGACGTATACTCCAACAGAAGCTGGGATGGGTTACATGAATGTGGAATACATCAGTCAGTCAGCCTGAGCTGGGAGACTTCAATAAGACCTGTGAAGCTGATCATATTGTCAAGCATTTCACTACCAGTTCAGTGCCTTCATAAGCTTCAAAGGTTTAGGTGCCTTCATAAGCTTCAAAGGTTTAGGTGCCTTTATAAGCTTCAAAGGTTTAGGTGCCTTCATAAGCTTCAAAGGTTTCGCTTCAATATTCCTGGAGTTACTATTATACTGGAACCGCTATCTTGCAAGATAGCCAGCCAGCCTAACACTCACAGGTGGTGTGCTGTGAGGAGAGGGAGCGCAGGTGGGTGTGGTGTTTGAGGCGAGGCAGTGTGGCGTGGTAAGGTGTGAGGGAGGTCAGGGTGGCGTGGTATTTGAGGTGAGGCAGTGTGGCGTGGTATTTGAGGTGAGGGAGTGGTGTGATAGGTGTGAGAGGTAGGGCAAGGGCAGCGTAGTGTGGTGTTTGAGGTGAGGTAGCGTGGCGTGGTAAGGTGTGAGGTGGGGCAGGGTGTCGTGGCGAGGTGAGGTAGCATGGTCTTGCTGTGCTCACGTGGTTGTCGAGGCAAGGGAGGGACGCCTGGGTTACTGCAACACTGGTAAGAGGCGACAGAGGCAGACATGATATGGAGGGAGAAAGGGAGTGAGCGCTACGCCAGTTGGTTGTGAAAGATGTTTGAAGGTTCCTCCCTCAGCTGCTAGACACCATTGTGACGCCCAGGAGCTAGACGGACCAGCCTTTTGTACGCACACTACGCTACCTCGTGGAGATTTAAATGCCCTCTTAACATACTTGTAATCACGTCCTTAAAAAAATCCTACGCGGGTCAGATGTCGCTGTAAACGCAGTAATATTCTTTGTCTATAATAACGAAGAGATATTGTACTTTTTTACCTTCCAGAACGGAAAATAAGCGTAATACTTCACAGTAAAGAGGGTGTACCATATCCCGTTTTCTACAGCCACGCGGTCCTCAAGCAACACCTGGGCTTTTAAAAATGGCGGACAGACGGATTCCAAGTAGTGTTTTTTTCATGAGCAGGTCGCAGCATCCGGCAGATACGGTACCCTGGTGCTTTTCATGGTTAAAACTTCCACTCAGAATTATTTCCACTGGTATATGTTTGCTGGCAAATGTTACGTCCGTAACTGTTTCAGTATCACGCCCAGTTATGATAGCATTACGTCTACTAGGAGCGTGGAAGCTTTGTGTTGTATAGACACGCTTAAACCTGCTGCTCGCTGTGTATACCAACAGCGCTGCGCAGTACTTGTCGCCACCACTATCCCTCTAACACTGCCCTCCTACCATCACTTTACCTTGCCACCACCCTTTGTTTTAATAACATTACTCTGGCATCAACTATTTATCTTGTAGCACTACTCTGCCACTACTCTTTACCCTCTACCATCCCCCTTCCTTCCCCCTCGGTACCCTTCTCCACGTCGGGCCGCCAGGGTAGGACAACTCTGGAAAGCGGTCACAGGTAAACGCTGTCTTGAAGGCTGAACCTTGTGTGTCTCACACGTGGTCCCTTCTGCTGCTGGGTCCTTTGTTAGTGACCGCTATGTGGCCCGCAGCTACACGTGGTGACCGCTATGTGGCCCGCAGCTACACGTGGTGACCGCTATGTGGCCCGCAGCTACACGTGGTGACCGCTATGTGGCCCGTAGCTACACGTAGTGACCGCTATGTGGCCCGCAGCTACACGTGGTGACCGCTATGTGTCCCGCAGCTACACGTGGTGACCGCTATGTGGCCCGCAGCTACACGTGGTGACCGCTATGTGGCCCGCAGCTACACGTGGTGACCGCTATGTGGCCCGTAGCTACACGTAGTGACCGCTATGTGGCCCGCAGCTACACGTGGTGACCGCTATGTGGCCCGCAGCTACACGTGGTGACCGCTATGTGGCCCGCAGCTACACGTGGTGACCGCTATGTGGCCCGCAGCTACACGTAGTGACCGCTATGTGGCCCGTAGCTACATGCGGTCAAAACAGTAGTGTTCCATCGGGTCACTACTCCACTAGTGTACGCATCGGGTCACTACTCCACTAGTGTACGCATCGGGTCACTACTCCACTAGTGTACGCATCGGGTCACTACTCCACTAGTGTACGCATCGGGTCACTACTCCACTAGTGTACGCATCGGGTCACTACTCCACTAGTGTACGCATCTGACATCTGTTCTCTGCAAGACTCAACACACACATTTGCCCGGCCTGGTGCCAGGCTTTCTTGACTGATCAGACTACTGCTGCCTGCAGGCCAACAAAGCCTACACATGGCAAGTAATTCAAGATACAGGCACACAGCTGGAACAACCTGCTTTCACACAGTTGGACAACCTGCTCCCACACAGTTGGACAACCTGCTCCCACACAGTTGGACAACCTGCTTCCACACAGTTGGAACAACCTGCTCCCACACAGTTGGAACAACCTGCTCCCACACAGTTGGAACAACCTGCTCCCACACAGTTGGAACAACCTGCTCCCACACCGTTGGAACAACCTGCTCCCACACAGTTAGAACCTGCTCCCACACAGCTGGAACAACCTGCTACCACACAGTTGGAACAACCTGCTCCCACACAGCTGGAACAACCTGCTCCCACAGTTGGAACAACCTGCTCCCTCACAGTTGGAACAACCTGCTCCCACACAGTTGGAACAACCTGCTCCCACACAGTTGGAACAACCTGCTCCCACACAGTTGGAACAACCTGCTCCCACACAGTTGGAACAACCTGCTCCCACAGTTGGAACAACCTGCTCCCACACAGCTGGAACAACCTATAGGGATAGCGTAAACGTTTGTTATATCTTTTATACAGACCCTAAGTAATATGAACCTATAACAGCTGATCCTAGGAATGGGAGGTTAGCATCAATTCAGTGGATCAAGAGCCCTTTACCAGTGTTCCACTGCAGTTGTTAGATGGATCTTTTTATTCATTCATTGCTACAAATCATTCCTCTACTACCACCAAAGCCTACCCCTCAAACTCCAGTCATGTGCAAATTAGGGTAAGCCTGCTAGGCCTCCGGGGCAAATGTACCGAGCCAGAGCCTCCAGCCATTAGCATGCAGGCCTACCTGAATTAAGCCTATTAACTTTTTTTTGCACATGATCAAATTTGTAATCAAAGACCCTGCTGAACCCACCAATAGGCAGATTATATTTCACATGTCAATTATTCCACTGCGATACAATTGCTGTCAACTGTAGGCCTATCTGAGTACTGTGGTCGCAGCTACTACCACCCAGCTACCACTATCATGATACCACCGCCACCTACACCAGTGCGTTGACCCTCTGAACGCTGCTACCACCACCTACACCAGTGCGTTGACCCTCTGAACGCTGCTACCAACACCTACACCAGTGCGTTGACCCTCTGAACGCTGCTACCAACACCTACACCAGTGCGTTGACCCTCTGAACGCTGCTACCAACACCTACACCAGTGCGTTGACCCTCTGAACGCTGCTACCACCACCTACAACAGTGCGTTGACCCTCTGAACGCTGCTACCACCACCTACAACAGTGCGTTGACCCTCTGAACGCTGCTACCACCACCTACAACAGTGCGTTGACCCTCTGAACGCTGCTACCACCACCTACAACAGTGCGTTGACCCTCTGAACGCTGCTACCACCTACACCATCTGGGTAGCGAGAGGCAGCAAGGTACCTGCTGCGCCCGAGTCTTCACTCTAAAAAAAAACTCAACCCACAACGTATATATTTTAACCTGTCTGTGTTTAAGACAACAGTACATCTTCCAGTCTGGCAGACATCACCAGTACATCTTCCAGTCTGGCAGACATCACCAGTACATTTTCCAGTCTGGCAGACATCACCAGTACATTTTCCAGTCTGGCAGACATCACCAGTACATTTTCCAGTGGCAGACAAGAATACCTTCCCGACTGCCAGACATTAGCACAACTTCCCAACAACGTCACTATATTTTCCAGTCTGGCAGACATCAGCATATCTCATCTAATATTTACCTTACCTAATTCTAATTGTTTACCTTACGACTCTTCCGAGGGGTCATCGCCCCCGCAGCTTGGTCCCAGACAAGACCTGATTCCTGGCTGGATCGACTAGGCTGTTGGTGCCGAACGCAGCAAGGAGAAAAGGGCAGGAAAATGACAAGGTGGATTACGAGAACTTTCAAAGCAAAATAAACAACTTCAATGCCGGTGCTTTTCAAATCACTTGTTTTCTCACGACATGAATATTACATGTTCAGAGCGTCTAGCATGGCAGAGCAGATAGCAGAGCTGCATATAATCAACAAAGCATCTTTACCTTTGATGAGTTCCGAGAGTTTTCTTTTACTCCGGGAGCCCGGCCATGGGCCAGGTTCGTCAAAGCACTGTGACTGTTCTCGCAGAAACAGAAGAGAAATTCCTTAAGTTATAGACAGGAAGATACTCGAGGGACTGATCCCCCAACACTAACAACTTACTGGGGGCAAAAGCGTGGGAGAAGGAGCAGAATTAACACAATAATTAGCAGGGGAAACTATGGATACAATCAAAGCGCAGTGTTAGATGACTGGTCCAAGCCTCTTCAATATACTACCAGCATATATCATAAATATTGCTGGAAGAACACAACTTTCTTCTACTACTGTCCGATCAAGTGTGTTATAAAGACCATTTTGGCCTGCTGGCAGCTAGCACAAACAGTCTGTCTAACCAGGGTTCAACAGGAAGGCCGCGCTGTGACGGTAAAGAGAGTTCTCGAAATTGGACACTAAGACATATCATAGGGTCTAACTGAAGCTAAAATATGTATATCCTTTCCATTCTGCTATATTTTCCCTCCGTTTCATTGAGGAATGTGAGAGAAGCATGGACCATGTCTACCACTGCCCAACACTTTCTGGGTAAACCTCTGAAGCCTTTTCTCAGCAAACCGCATCTTGGCACGTGGGGAAAACTGGCCGTTACCACGAGGTTGGAGAGGCGTCTCCTGAGCTTGAGGAAGGGGTGAAAAACTCGCTACGATGGTCAGGTAGCCGCGACCTCTCCCCCATGGGTCGGTCCATGTTGCCCACACCATTGCCGTCACTCACAGTACAAAATATGCGTCAAATATATGGGGGACGGGGGGACAATTTTTGTGAGAGTGTCTTTAAGTGAGCAGTCACACTGTGACTTGGCAGACACGTAGCAGACGTGGTTTATCAAGGCAACTTACACGCCCGACACGGCCAGGCAAGGCCACCGCGGCTGCTACGTCTACCACATGTCGTGAGAGACCCGCACCACCTCCACGCTACAGGGACGCCAGTCTTCATTACCTAATGAGAATTGATTAAAATACTGTGGGAGCTTTATCATCACAGAGGAACACATGAAGACTGATACACACAGATGAACCTAAGTGTAGTGTCCTTAGCAAGAAACACCAGCCACTACACAGAAAGGTAAAAAGGGGCAACTTCTGGAAATCACTAGATGCAAACACACACACAGACACACACACACACACAGACACACCACAGATACACACACACACACACACACACAGATACACAGACACACAGACACACAGACACACACACGTGACACACCCATACAAGGCGGCTTGCCACCACCTGCACCACTAAAAAAACAACACCAGTGACTAAACATATTTTATATAACGTTCATAGCAAACTAATGGTGTGAAAAATTAATGTGAAGTGGCCTGGGGTGAGAGGATAATGACTGGGAAGTACGGGGCTTATCTGCACGGCTCGTACTCCATCACACCAAGTGTACATTAAAGACGTGACGCATATAGATGCGTCTTGCTTTAAACCACTATACACAACGAACACGGGGGTGGAGTGGGCATACATACAGACTCTCAGCTTGTTTTGAAGGCAAAAACTTAAGGCAGTAGGCCCATTGCTAGTCAGGTCTCACTCACACCCAGTCAAACACCTATCTAACCTGTTTATAATTAAACCCAAAGTTCTCTCGTCTACAATGCAACTCAGGAGTTTGTTAAACTCATCCACAACTCTATTACCAAACCACTGCTGTCCTATATCATTCCTAAATCTGTGTTTAACCTGAACCATCTGCAGCGAGTCCTGTCCTGGTTAGATACTTTCAGCATCCTTATTCATACTTCCTTTAGGGAAGATTTGTGATGCACAGGAAGTACAAATTACTGACACAGGATCAACCCTCTCTGTTGTCTTCCAGTGCATGTTGTGCCTCCCCACACCAGGACAGTGAACCATCATCTAAACCAGGCCTTACCATATATATATATATATATATATATATATATATATATATATATATATATATATATATATATATATATATATATATAAAGTTGAAGTATTATAACCTGATATATACTTCTTGATACCAACACTTGGCTTTACTGCGAACACTTGCATTGCTGGGTAATAATGTTAAAATTACCGACAAAATGTTAGGTAAAAGGTCACAGATGCAAATTATGTGACATTTTATTTTGACAATGTTTCGCTCTCCAGAGCAAAACGTTGCTACTGTTGTCTTTACATTATATTATTGCATCCTGTTTTATAGAGATCTATGTTATCTAATTCATAAGTACAATAGTTATTTTCGTTTCCCTCGATAGAATCTTACATTTGTTTACATTAAATTGAGTATGTCATCTTTTCCGACCGAAACAACGTATTCAGATCATCCTTTTGTGTCCTCATTAGAATCGAATCATCAGCAATTAACTGGTGAAGCAAATTCTACCAGCAATTACCAGTATTTCAATAGGGGGTGGATGACCCTGGTTTCATTAGTCAGCGGGAGATTCACAGTTACGACCCCAGTGCCATCTGGAACCATAACATGCAACCTCCCCACCTCTCAACTATTCAGCTAAGAGCTGCCTCAGCTTGTAAGACTTCAACTGTAAGGGAAAGTTCAAGATTCCCCAAAACGAATGTGTGTCTCTTAGAGAGTGAGTGAGTGTGTGAGTGTGTGTGTGTGTGTGTGTGTGTGTTTGTTGTGTGTGTGTGTGTGTGTGTGTGTGTGTGTGTGTGTGTGTGTGTGTGTGTGTGTGTGTGTGTGTGTGTCTGGCTCACACACACCACGGCCCACTACCTCACTGTGGAGCTGCCTGGGGCCAGGTCTCCCTGTTCAATGACTGATCAAACAGGCTTTTGCTATTGGCGGGCCGCCCACATATCCCTAACAGCCTGGTTGATCTGGCACACAGCAGTGTGATCAATCTTTATCCTAAATACTTCCAAATATATTTGTTTCGTTTTATAATTTTTGTATCTTGTGATAGGAGATTGAATAACCGAGGCCCATGGATGCTGAGTGCTTTCTTATCGTCCCCACGGCTCCCCTACTTTTTACTGTATCTATCTCACACTTCCTCTCGCATCTCTCACTCCTGTACGTTGTTATGGGAGTGTGAAAATTAGGAACCAAGCCTGGTCTCAGACCGGGCTGCGGGGGCGTTGACCCCCGAAACCCTCTATAGATATACTCCAGGTAAGCATTCCAGTTTCCTTTACGTATATATTATTGCATATCTCTTTAGCTTTCTCACCAGGGAGTATACTTCCACTTCTCTGAGGTATTCCCAGTAGTTAAATGTTTTATTAAATCCATGGGGCAGTAGATGGCCGCTGATTTTCCATCTCTCTCTCTCTCTCTCTCTCTCTCTCTCTCTCTCTCTCTCTCTCTCGACCTGAACAGAACTTCACTCTAAACGAGAGAGCACAATTGACTTGAATAGTGTTACCATTGGCATTTTTATATTGTTTTGAAAGTTTTCTTATACGCCCTGTCATTTTCCTGGCTTTCAAGGTGCTCTTGACCCACTGTGTCGTTTACGAGATGGTCAGCTGACATTATTACACCCAGCTCAGTACTCCATGGTATGAACTGGAGAAGCTCCAAAGGATGACAGGATTTATAATGTGCTAATAAAAATAATAAAATTTGGCTTACTTTTCCCGTAAAATTCAATTGCATGCAGCGATTCTGATTAAAAGTGTGATAATATACGTATTTTAGCTAAAAAATGAGTGAAATTAAGGTAGTATCAAGGGAGTCATTACTACAGTCCAGTGCCCAAGATAGAGCCTCGTCTCTCCTCGAGTACCCGATGTTCCTGTTATTCCCGTTCTTCCGGAGATACAACACATACCCGGAGATACAACACATACCCGGAGATACAACACATACCTTTGATGAGTTTCGAGAACCCGGCCATGGGCTCACATGTACTATATTTACATCAACTCAGCAGATTATCTACATTGCTCAGCAGATTGGCGCTACTGATCATAGAGAAGCAAACAAGCAAGAATACGAAAACAGGAGCACTGCAGCAGGCCTACTGGCCCATGCGAGGGACCTTATTCGGCAAGAAGAGTGTTGCTATTTAAGCCAAAATCGCAAGTTTTACCTATTCGGCACGAAATAATATATATATATATATATATATATATATATATAATATATATATATATATATATATATATATATATATTACTACACACTATGAGTGAGGTGTACAGACAGTCTGCGCGACACGTGCTTTGAATACATCTGCGGACAGGTAATGATGGAAGCAGCGATCAATGCCCAGTAATTACGTTTCATCTTAACACTCAAACACATTATGAGCTAATATATCCTCTGCTAAACTTTTAGTTTGCAAACATAATGGATCCTCTAATTTCTTTCCGCTTAAAAAAATACTTAGCACTAATTTATTTTAGGTGTGGATTAGTGTCGTAATTGCATAAAGTATGTATGTGTGTGTGTGTGTGTGTGTGTGTGTGTGTGTGTGTGTGTGATTATCTCACTCCTGCATCTACTGCAATACAGTAACCGTAATTATACATAACCAAACTCTTAGGAGGACTGATACTAAAATAAAAGGTAATATATTTTCCTAGAAAGAGCAGAAACCCATATACACGTTTAAGATTAGCGTTTGCAAGCAGAGCGGGACAAGGCAGGTTTCTCAGGTATCATCATCATTATCATCATCATCATCATCAGCAGCAGCAGTGCAAGCGTCACCTGTGAGTATAAGCAACAAGTGCTGGACTAACATATAACACTTGTGTGAAGGGAAAAACACGAGGGGGAAGGCACCAGGACCCACAAATTACATCCTCTAAATATAGTCAGATGGATTTTTCTCCCCAGCCATTAATGTACAAGTTTAAGGTCATTTACAGTCGGCGAGTGAGGAGGTTGGCGCCACACGCCACTTAACAACCACTACCACATAACTAATGTAAATGATCGAATTAACTTAGTTTAAACGTTACTCTCATCTCCACCCTTCAAGAGTGATGAGGTAAGGCGCCTTGATGCTGCTGAAGGGCTCTTGATCCAAGAGAATGAAGCCATGCTCCTGGCATATCACATCTAAGTATGTTAAATACAGTGCTGGTAGCAGGTTAAGTGTTAAATCACGTATATTGATAGTTTTAATTAACTTTTCAGTGTATATATTCTAAACTTCCTCTCGCACCTCTCACCTGGCCAACTTATGCTAGTGTGTAAATTAAGAACGTATCAGTCTAGGATATATATCACCTGTGCACTACCAAACAAGAATACTTTACGAACTAAAACATAGATTAAAGCAAACTCATTACGTACATCATTAGTGTACAGATATAGTATTTACGGAACCTCTCTTTGCATGTACACTGTTGCACTCGATGCACACATCAGGTGACATTTTAGTGCTCTCCTTACTTCTCCGTTGCAGAGTATATTCATAGTAGTATATAATATAGCCAGGTGTTGCACGTGTCTAACTCGTCAGCTGGTCGGTGTTGTGTGCCGGGGTCCCAACAGTTAGATCGTCCATTGATCCTAAACCTGGAGCAAACGATCCGTCACATACTGTGTCACCTGTCATGTGAGAACAGAAGTGTCACCTGTCATGTGAGAACAGAAGTGTCACCTGTCATGTGAGAACAGAAGTGTCACCTGTCATGTGAGAACAGAAGTGTCACCTGGCATGTGAGAACAGAAGTGTCACCTGTCATGTGAGAACAGAAGTGTCACCTGCCATGTGAGAACAGAAGTGTCACCTGTCATGTGAGAACAGAACTAGTATCATTTAGTCTCACACTACGTGTGAGACTAAATGATAGGTGACAGGTTACCCACCAAGGTAAGGTGATAGGTAGGTTACAGGTCACCCACCAAGGTAAGGTCACCAGGTGTAGATGCTGGTGAAAGGTCACCCACCAAGGCCAAGTCACCAGGTGAGTGCTGGTGACAGGTCACCCAAGGGCAGGTCGTCATACCGCCAGAGATCTTATTTCAGTACTTCTCTAAGGAATTTCACACCGTGTTTCACTATGTCAGTGTTCACTGTACTCCTTGTTAGTTAAAACTAAGAAATGATCTAGGTTACAATATTATTATGTTCATGGGGAAGCGGGTAGGGGTCACACACCAAAACAAATCTGCCTCAGTCACTTCCTTTAGGGCCCAGAAGAAATGTTTGAGGCATAAGCTTATAGGATTTTTTATACATCAATATAACTTTAACCTTCACAATAATTAACCCACAATTCTGAGAGAAAACTTTCGACGGCGTTTCTTTCCGTCTCTGAAGTGCAGTGAAAACTTAATATTATTTATCACTGGGTTGCACACTGGGCAACCCTGGGGCCTAGCTGCTCCGGGGGCCCCTCCGATATGTAATTTAAAAGCATCATTCTCCGTATTTGTGCCTTGCGCCCCCGGGCTGTACGAGTCATAATTGCAGAGTCTACTGCGAGGTTTACGGTTATATGTGCAGGGAGGGTTGGTTGGGTGTTGGCCCTTGTCACTGAGAGTCCCCCAGCTCAATACCTGCCAACGAGTCTCCTGAAAGCACTTAGACAGAAAGAGAGACGGAGCGTCGCGTGGGGACCTTGTTGATGCTCACCAATACTCTCTGGCCACACGTTTTTGTGCTGTTGTTACAATCGCTGGCAAGCTGGTCTTCCCTTCACAGCTGTTACTGCCTCTGAGGCGAGCTTCACTTCGTGAGGCAAAACTTGCTGACACATACGTAGAAAGTGTGAAAGCTTTTTCTACTCCCGGAGCAAATAAAACTTTGTTCTGCACAGTCACTTTCTACTTAATCCTTATTTTGCTAAGTTAATTTTCTTACGAGGTGTCCAACGTCAATTTCTAGACGCTTCTTGTACACTTGTAAATATAATTAAAAAAATCTGGAACGTTCAAATCTGCAAGACTATCACTCGTGCTGCAAGAATGTGCTGTTGAAGGATAGGCCAAAGGCAGTGTTCCACTCACGATGGCATCAATTCTCACTATTCTAAACCGTACACCGCGGGGACATCAACTATTGTTCATCTTGCACTCATCTACAACTCTCTCTCCCCTTCCCCAGCAGGCGCTGCTGCCAGCAGCAGCAATCAAGGGATCCCACTGCAAGCTAGATAATAAAAACAGAATACGTTGGCAAGACGTTATTGAAAAAGTGCAGAGGCCAACGATGAAGCCACCGGCAGGAGGGACCTCGCCCACTAGACCACCACCCATGATATACCCAAGTGTGAAGAATAAGACACATGTCCAACACTTGAGTATCTGTACTGATGAATTTTTTGCCCGCACAAGGTATATAATCCTAAGGATTATATACCTTAAGGTATATAGGGTATACAGGTTATAGGTAAACAGAGGAAGCAAGGAGATTCCCATACATATCGCTCTACCGAGAAATCAAACTCAGATTATTTTGGTTGAGTCCAACGCTGAACTACAAGTAGATTTCCCAAAGTGGAACACTAGAATACACAAAGGCAGGGTAGTGTAGCGCTCTCAACATAATGAGGTTAATGTGGTGGCAGTGGAGTTTCTTGGGTGTCGTCTTTGTGTGGACACTGTCGTGCTTGAAGACGCGTGAAGCCGCTACCACACCTGGCCCACCCTACCCCTTTTATTGGGTCGCCGGCCACGCCCCACTTGTGTCAACAAGGCACAAAGCCCCAAATATCGCTGGTATATAAAGGCGTCTACACAGCCATCAGCCGATGTTACAGCCGCTGAGCAATAAAATCGAGGGTATGAACAGTGGGGGCCAGACTCAAACACCGAAATCGTATTCGTAACCACAAATAGGTAAATAAAAAACATGGCCGTGAAACATATGGAAACGATGTTGGGAGATCAACAGCAGTGGCAGGAAATATCAACATATGCACGAGTATCATTCACGGTACGAGATTCGGGTTGTATACAGGCAAACTGAGCGAGTGACCGTGTAAACTCGAGGAGCACTCCACTTGATTTATTTCAGTAATGGATAAATTAACATGCCCTACGACTAGACCAACTCTCATCAACTGAAGTTACAACCTAGATGACTTAACGCTCTACTACACTTTTCACTAAATATTTATACAAGATGAACAGAGACGCCGCTTACAGCATCTCCAAATTTTGGGTAAGATGAGTACCAGCATTATAGCTAGAGAGAGAGAGAGAGAGAGAGAGAGAGAGAGAGAGAGAGAGAGAGAGAGAAGAGAGAGAAAGAGAGATAGAAAGAGAGATAGAAAGAGAGAAAAAGAGAGAAAAGAGAGAGAAAGAGAAAGAGGGAGAAAGAGAGAGAGAAAGAGAGAAATAGAGAAAGTGAGAGAGAGAGAGAAAAAGAGAAAGAAAGTGAGAGAGCGAGAGAGAAAGAGAAAGAGAGACTGAAACAATTACCACGACGACTGACATTAACGTTGAGTTAGTGGATGAATTGTTCTTCCTTCGTCGTGTTGATGCTGCCAGTCATCGCCCTCGCGGCCCGCTCCCACACCAACTCCCATTAATCAAATTTACACAGAACTGAAACAACACTTGACAAAGACGTAGCCTGAACTAGACAACTTTAATAAGACACAAGCCAACTCTGAACTGCTTCTATACTCAATACGACCTGCCTCTCAGTGACCGAATTAACTTCACAATATTTAAAGTGAAGGAAACAAGGCTGACCCAGTACTAAGATGTGGTGATAAGCAGATCCTGGACAATCACAAACTTGGCGAGCAGGTACGACCAGCTAGGCAGGTACAATGAACAGAGGTGTTAGCCATGAACTAGGTACGCCAGATACAATGAAATACACTGCAGCATCCAATGGCCCCAAAGGTACTGCTTACCTGAAGTAATAGTGAGTGGAGGGAGATAGTCAACCTTGAAGGAGGAAGTGACCATAACCGGTCTGCGGCGAAGTACCTCAGACGTTGCGGCAAAGAGCGACAAAGCAGCTCAGACGTTACGGTGAAGATCGGTAGAGCAGCTCAGAGGTTGCGACAGAGCGGTAAAACAGCTTCAAACGTTGCGACAAAGAGCGTTAAAACAGCTTCAGACGTTGCGACAGAGCGGTAAAACAGCTTCAGACGTTGCGACAGAGCGGTAAAACAGCTTCAGACGTTGCGACAAAGAGCGGTAAAACAGCTTCAGACGTTGCGACAAAGAGCGGTAAAACAACTTCAGACGTTGCGACAAAGAGCGGTAAAACAGCTTCAGACGTTGCGACAAAGAGCGGTAAAACAACTTCAGACGTTGCGACAAAGAGCGGTAAAACAGCTTCAGACGTTGCGACAAAGAGCGGTAAAACAACTTCAGACGTTGCGTCAAAAGAGGACCAAAGGTGAGAAGCCCCAGAAAAAGAAAACGAGACCAAAAGAAAACGAAATACTGGAAGTAGGGAAGAGAGAGGAAGGGGTGTTAAATGGCAGAGGTGAATAAAAGCAAGAGATGAGCTGGTTTAGGGGCAGGGGATGGAGGGAAAGGATGGAAGAGGTAGGAAAGAAGTGAAGGGGAGGGGAGTAAGGCACGTGTCCTCAGCATTGCACCTGGAAGACTCACATAACGGTCATACGGTCCTGAAAGTATCGTTCATTTATCCCCATTTACGGGTGTCAAGGTGTGTGTAACATTATGGCACTTTGGCTGCTTGTTGGGAACCATACGCTCGTCTCTGACGCCACTCACACACATTCAGACGTTCAGGAAAAAAATTACTCTCAGAATGACCCTAAAAATTTGAAATCACAAAAAAATATTTGAGCTTGAATTCTGTCAAGGACCCCAGTGGAAATAAGTCACCTTGTCTGACCTTTTTTGGATTATCCTGCTAGGTAATTTACTCATATGTTATTATGCAAATATCGCGAACAAGCGATACAAGATGCAAAAGAACCACGGGGGGAGTTGAATGATAATAGCTCTAGGCCTTTCGTGTTGCAATCAACACATCATCAGGAGCTTGCAGGATAATTATACTTACATTTACCTGTACTTGAATTATTTCCTTACTAGAATCTGATTAGATTTTACCGCCAAAGCTGCTAGTTTATTGTGCACCACATATCCATCCCGTGGAGGGCAGCGCAAGAACATATAAATACACAAAAGATACTTAGAATGTTAGTTGTTATTTAGATCACTTCTATATACATTTAAGACGGTATTTTTCCTGTGGTAAATGTTACGAAAATGTGAGGTATAACTCACGTAATCATAACACTTGGTTAACGCACTGGCCTGTATTTTAGGACGACTCACTTGCAAAGGTTCAAGCCCCACCCGTTCCCTGATTTATGAGACTTATGGAGAAGATGGTTCTCGGTTTCACTACTACCGCTACTTCCACCCCCAAAACTTTTCAACACGACTGATACACGTCCCAATTAATGTGTGTTAAGGTGCCGCTGGAGCGGTGTGTGCAGCTGTGTTGCTCTAAACACCTCACTGGTGAGCAAAGTTATCAAGTCTTAGCCAGGGTTATCAAGGTGAAGGAAGCTCACTGCAGATGGTCGGGTCGCCCCTCATTCCACTTCCAGCCAGACCTCGGTGCTTCACTGGACACCAAGGTGCTAACGTCTCCCGGGTGGTCCAGGGATATGCTTCCTGAGCCCCGAAATTGATTCTGACGGTGTAACTAAGTTTGGTGGTCTACCAGACAGCATGGTCAAAACTCACAGGGTGAGGTGGTCGATCAGACAGCATGGTCAGAAGTCACAGGAAAAGGTGGTCATCAGCCAGCATGGTCAAAACTCACAGGGTGAGGTGGTCGATCAGACAGCATGGTCAGAAGTCACAGGGTGAGGTGGTCGATCAGACAGCATGGTCAGAAGTCACAGGGAAAGGTGGTCATCAGCCAGCATGGTCAGCACTCACATAGAAAGCCAGCATGAAGATCACGTCTGGGATACTTGCCTCATACATTAAAATACTTCAGATATAGTGTTATCAAGGTTATGATGAGTTATCCGAAGACAATTTGATGGTCTCCGCCCCGTTCCCAGACCAGGTCACTTGGTTGATGCCCTGCTCCTGACCTAAAGGATTTCGGGGTCAACGCCCCCCGCGGCCCGGTTCCACGCCAGAC
Organism: Cherax destructor; assembly: GCA_009830355.1. Lineage (NCBI taxonomy): Eukaryota > Metazoa > Arthropoda > Malacostraca > Decapoda > Parastacidae > Cherax > Cherax destructor. The sequence continues at coordinate 68,126 of WNWK01003627.1, forward strand.
CTCAACCAGATTGATGGTGCTAGCCGCGCACAGTCAAACGAAAGCACCGCAACCCTGCTAATCAGGAATTAACCAAAGAAACTTTCCCAGTTCCTCTTAAAGACATAAGAGAGGAGGAGCACTGCAGCAGGTTTACTGGGGTGGGGGGATATTTCGCTGTTTGTCGAGCGCTAGCTCTAGTACGAAGTAATTTCGTTGTGCAGATTTAACCCCAATCCCTCCAGAATTTTTCACATGACAGTTTGATAATGTGCGACAACACTGGAGGGTATTCCGTTGATCATTACCCTCCAAGTAGACAAGTGTTGTCGGCGTGTAGACTTTTACAACTGTTTTGCTGCCATTTTTGTAGAGTGGGTCTACGTGAGTGGGATGTGGGATGACTCCCGTGTGCAGAGTCTGCCTCTATAAGACATTAAATGGGTGTGATAGTTGGAAAGTAGAGGGTTAAGAAGGATGTGCCTAGTATGGGCCGGTAGGCCTCCTGCAGTGTACCTCTGTTTTTGTGTTTTTGATGTTAGTTGCTGGAGAGGTGCTGGTCCCACACCAGCCACCCATAACACCCTTCTTATCAATCAATTAGGGCTCCTTGATGCCCTGGCCGAGGCCAGATGCTCCACGCACTAGAGGGCACCCACCCATCCGGCTCCAAGTTAGACAATATTTAATTGCCCTCACAAGCATCTGGGACAAAGGAGCAAGCCAGGCATTATAGTGGAGCACGCGCACCATTACCACCTTTCCCACGTCTAGAGTTACTAACACCATCACCACTGACAAAAAGAAGTCTCAAGTACCACTACCATCCCTACCACCACTTCTACCAACACTTCCAACACAATTCATCCATAAACAAGTCTCAACCACCACTACCATCCCTACCACCACCTCTACCAACACAATTCCACCACTACCATCCCTACCACCACTTCTACCAACACTTCCACCACCAACACAATTCATCCATAACCAAGTCTCAACCACCACTACCATCCCTACCACCACCTCTACCAACACAATTCCACCACTACCATCCTTACCAACACCTCTACCAACACAACTCATCCATAACCAAGTCTCAACCACCACTACCATCCCTACCACCACCTCTACCAACACAATTCCACCACTACCATCCCTACCAACACCTCTACCAACACAACTCATCCATAACCAAGTCTCAACCACCACTACCAACCCTACCACCACCTCTACCATCCCTACCACCACCTTTATTATCACTGCATTCTAAAGTGTTAAACCCGCATGATTCTGAAAACAAGACATACAGAAAATTAAGGGCGTAATATGTGAGCAGTTGTGACCAGAAACTAATACCTAAAACACTCTACTACAACATTCTGACGGATACCAACGTACAGAGTATCAAGCCTCCACCACTGCTTCCGAACGACCCACATGGGTTTAACGCTTCATGGACCATTCATGGAGCTACGAGAGACGAAGAACCTGTCATTTGGATTGGTATCTCCGGCGGCATTGAAGTTCCTGGTGGGGTAGGTGGGAGGGGCGGTGCTCCTGGTGGGGCAGGTGGGAGGGGCGGTGCTCCTGGTGGGGTAGGTGGGAGGGGCGGTGCTCCTGGTGGGGTAGGTGGGAGGGGCGCAGTGCTCCTGGTGGGGTAGGTGGGAGGGCGGCGGTGCTCCTGGTGGGGTAGGTGGAGGAGGCGGTGCTCTGGTGGGAGTAGATGGGAGGGCGGTGCTCCTGGTGGGATAGGTGGAGGGCGGTGCTCCTGGTGGGAGGGGCGGTGCTCCTGGTGGGGTAGATGGGAGGGCGGTGCTCCTGGTGGGATAGGTGGGAGGGCGGTGCTCCTGGTGGGATAGGTGGGAGGGCGGTGCTCCTGGTGGGGTAGGTGGGAGGGGCGGTGCTCCTGGTGGGATAGGTGGGAGGGGCGGTGCTCCTGGTGGGATAGGTGGGAGGGGCGGTGCTAATGGTGGGGTAGGTGGGAGGGGCGGTGCTAATGGTGGGATAGGTGGGAGGGGCGGTGCTCCTGGTGGGGTAGGTGGGAGGGGGTGCTCAATGGTGGGATAGGTGGGGGGGTGCCCTGGTGGAGGTGGTGGGAGACGCAGGCTCAGCACTACACATTCTTCCTCTCCTCCCAGTCCTCCTCCTCCCATCAGCACTATTATCTCAACTTTCTTTAGGCGTACAATTCCCTTTTCACCCATAGATGAGCCGTAATCATCGTCTGGAGTGTTTCCCAACCAGTGTGCAGGGCCTCAACGTCTTCCACTGATGAATACTCCATCACACCACTGGTTGTGACAACACACCACTGGCTGTGACAACACACATCTGTGACTACCACTGGCTGTACACCACACCATGTATGACGGCACACACCTGTCTTACCACTGTGTCCCAGCACACCACTGGCTGTGACAACACACCACTGGCTGTGACAACACACCACTGGCTGTCACAACACACCACTGGTTGTGACAGCACACCACTGGCTGTGACAACACACCACTGGCTGTGACAACACACCACTGGCTGTGACAACACACCACTGGTTATGACGGCACACCACTGGCTGTCACAACACACCACTGGTTGTGACAGCACACCACTGGTTGTAACAACACACCACATCCACGCCCACTTGCATACACAAACGAACAGCTGGTGGAGGTTTCCTTCATTCGCAGCTTCAAGAATAGGTGTGGCAGAGTCTGGGAGGTCAGCGTCCACTGGATGTTAACCCAATCCAAGAAGCAAGGTCAGGCGGTGCCTCGGTGAATTCAAATTAACAATTTCTTAAACATCTCTAATTTATTTATGCTCATAAATTAACCAGATGTAATCAACTTTAAGACGTGACTAGTCCCTAGAGAGGAAAATGTTCAGGACGAAGAACAGTAGAATCTTAAGACTTTGTGGCCACTACAAAACTCCCCCACACACACACACAAAAGATGCTGTTTACAGCATTCTTGAGGGTATTACCCGTGAACAAGCCTACGATTTTGCCCATCAGGTAAGACCCGAGGGCAAAATATCCCTATTGCTGGACAGACGACGGCATTTCCAGCGTGATTATCTTGGGTGAAATGTGGTGGTGGACTTGTATAATACGTGGTGATCTTGGACTACACGTGGTGATCTTGGACTACACGTGGTGATCTTGGACTACAAGTGGTGATCTTGGACTACACGTGGTCATTTTGGAGAAATCTGGTGATCTTAAACAAAATGTTGTTTTTTTGGTTAAACATGATCTTCGGCAAAGCTGGGGTATCTTCTGATAAAAGTTTTTTGGACAAAACGTGGCAGGCTTGGACACAATGTGGTAAACGTGGACACAATGTGGTAAACGTGAACAGTGTGGTAAACTTGGAATAAACGTGGCGTCTCTTTCAAAATACGACTTAGAAATGGCGAGAAGACAAAAATCTGTTTTGGGATTAACAGAGATGGCTAAGCTGCGTGATGGTTAAGACGCTTTAGCCAAGTGGCTCAAGGATACTTACTGGCGACGCTGCCTGCTTGTGTGCACTCACCTAGATAAGATAGTGGGGGTCGAATCTCGCTTTCTGTCCTGACCGTCTCTCTCCAATCTACCCCTGGCCCATGAGGCCAGGGGTAGACGATTCAAGGGGCAGACTTTTCAAGAATATGTAGGAGAGTCAAGAGCATCCATGGAAGATACAGCGATATAAACCAAGTCTTCCACTGACAACAATGTGATACTCAATGAGGTCAAATTCCAATCACTAGGTTAGAGAAAAACAAATAAAAACGAGATCAGAGTATGAGAAACTGCTGTCATAATCTACACCTGGAAGATCCTGGAGGGACTGGTCCCTAACCTGCACACACAAATCACTCCCTACGAAAGCAAAATACTTGGCAGGCGATGCAACATACCCCCAATGAAAAGTAGGGGCGCCATTAGTACACTAAGAGAAAACACAATAAGTGTCCGGGGCCTCCCACCAGATATAAGGGGAAGTCAGTACCTGATCAGCCGGGCTGTGGTTCGTACGTTGGACTACGTGCGGCCAGCAGTAACTGCCTGGTTGATCAGGCCCTGATCCACCAGGAGGCCTGGACATGGACCGGGCCGCGGGGGCGTTGATCCTCGAAATGCCCTCCAGGTAGATAGACACTCAGTAGACAGGAAATACAATGAGAGACCTGGGAGTAATAACATGAGATATCGTATTCAATGAGCACGATGTTATTACATCCTCGAGGGAAATGATCGGTTGGATAACTAGAACTTTCTAAACAGATGCCAAACCAATAATGATAATACTCTTCAGGCCACTTTCTCCGCTGGAATACTGCTGTGTACTAACAGCCATCTTCAAGACAGTTGAAATGCCTTAAGTGAAGAATGTTTGGAGAACCTTCACAGCTTGTATAACCTCAATCACAGGGAGGTCTGGAAATCCCTCTAACTGCACTTGGAAGATTATGCAGAGGGATTGGTCCCAAATCTGCACACTGAAATCACCCCAAATGAAAGTGTAGAGGAACCACGACTCTTCATTTTTCTCACATTGTGCATAAAAGAAGTTATCAACAACAAACTCTCTTCAAGAGAGAGAGAGAGAGAGAGAGAGAGAGAGAGAGAGTGGGGGGGGAGGCAGACCTGTGACTGCAGTGATCACCGTGACGTCACTTCCCATCACAGCCACGCGGCCTCCTGATTGGCCAACACTCACACACCTTACATGTTCCCCTTCCCCACACACATGTATGTTCCCCCTCCCCCACCCATGTATTTTCCCCTCCCCCACCAATGTATGTTCCCCCTCCCCCATGTTTGTTCCCCTCCCCTACACCCACCTATGTTCCCCCTCTCCCACCGATGTATGTTTCCCCTTCCCACACCCATGCATATTCCCCCTCCCCCACACTCAGGTAGCTACTCCCTCATCCAATAACTTCGCCTTTGATGAATTTCAAGTATATTCCCGGAGCCCGGCCTTGGACCAGGCTCGTCTGGTGCTTGCTTGATCAACCAGGCTCTTACTGCTGGCAGTTCCTGGTCACAGTGAACCAAAGATTTGTCATTCCACAGTGCAACAGAGGGCTATCATTCCGAGGCAGTAAGTTGAGAGGGTGTGTGAGGCAGTAAGTTGAGAGGGTGTGTGAGGCAGTAAGTTGAGAGGGTGTGTGAGGCAGTAAGTTGAGAGGGTGTGTGAGGCAGTAAGTTGAGAGGGTGTGTGAGGCAGTAAGTTGAGAGGGTGTGTGAGGCAGTAAGTTGAGAGGTGTGTGAGGCAGTAAGTTGAGAGGTGTGTGAGGCAGTAAGTTGAGAGGGTGTGAGGCAGTAAGTTGAGAGGGTGTGTGAGGCAGTAAGTTGAGAGGTGTGTGAGGCACAAGTTGAGGGTGTGTGAGGCAGTAAGTTGAGAGGGTGTGTGAGGCAGCAAGTTGAGGGTGGTGAGGCAAGTTAGAGTGTGAGAGGAGTGGTGAGGCAGCAAGTTGAGAGGGTGGTGAGGCAGCAAGTTGAGAGGGTGTGTGAGGCAAGTAAGTTGAGAGAGTGATGTGTGGGAGGTTGAGGTGGAGCAGCAAGTTGAGAGGTGTGTGAGGCAGCAAGTTGAGAGGGTGTGTGAGGCAGTAAGTGTGAGGAGGTGATGTGTGAGGCAGCTAAGTTGAGAGGGTGTGTGAGGCAGCAAGTTGAGAGGGTGTGTGAGGCAGAAGTTGAGAGGTGTGTGAGGCAGTAAGTTGAGAGGTGTGTGAGGCAGTAAGTTGAGAGGGTGTGTGAGGCAGTAAGTTGAGAGGTGTGTGAGGCAGTAAGTTGAGAGGGTGTGTGAGGCAGTAAGTTGAGAGGGTGTGATGAGAGGCAGTCAAGTTGAGAGGGTGTGTGAGGCAGTAAGTTGGAGAGGAGTAGTGTGAGGCAGTAAGTTGAGAGGGTGTGTGAGGCAGTAAGTTGAGAGGGTGTGTGAGGCAGCAAGTTGAGAGGGTGTGTGAGGCAGTAAGTTGAGAGGGTGTGTGAGGCAGTAAGTTGAGAGGGTGTGTGAGGCAGCAAGTTGAGAGGGTGTGTGAGGCAGTAAGTTGAGAGGGTGTGTGGCAGCAAGTTGAGAGGTGTGTGAGGAGAAGTTGAGAGGTGTGTGAGGCAGCAAGTTGAGGAGGGAGTGTGAGGCAGTAAGTTGAGAGGTGTGTGAGGCAGCAAGTTGAGAGGGTGTGTGAGGCAGAAGTTGAGAGGGTGTGTGAGGCAAGTAAGTGTGAGAAGGGTGTGTGAGGCAGAAGTTAGGTGAAGAGGTGTGTGAGGCAGTAAGTTGAGAGGGTGTGTGAGGCAGAAGTTGAAGGGTGTGAGCAGTGTGAGAGGGTGTGAGGCAGCAAGTTGAGAGGGTGTGTGAGGCAGCAAGTTGAGAGGGGTGTGTGAGGCAGAAGTTAGAGGGTGTGAGCAGAGTGAGGTGTGTGAGGCAGCAAGTTGAGAGGGTGTGTGAGGCAGCAAGTTGAGAGGGTGTGTGAGGCACAGCTAAGTTGAGGAGAGTGTGTGAGGCAGCAAGTTGAGAGGGTGTGTGAGGCAGCAAGTTGAGAGGGTGTGTGAGGCAGCAAGTGAGAGGGTGTGTGAGGCAGCAAGCTGAGAGGTGTGTGAGGCAGCAAGTTGAGAGGTGTGTGAGGCAGCAAGTTGAGAGGGTGTGTGAGGCAGCAAGTAGAGTTGAGGAAGTGTGTGAGGCAGCAAGTTGAGAGGTGTGTGAGGCAGCAAGTTGAGAGGGTGTGTGAGGCAGCAAGTTGAGAGGGTGTGTGAGGCAGCAAGTTGAGAGGGTGTGTGAGGCAGCAAGTTGAGAGGTGTGTGAGGCAGCAAGCTGAGAGGGTGTGTGAGGCAGCAAGCTGAGAGGGTGTGTGAGGCAGCAAGTTGAGAGGGTGTGTGAGGCAGCAAGTTGAGAGGTGTGTGAGGCAGCAAGTTGAGAGGGTGTGTGAGGCAGCAAGCTGAGAGGGTGTGTGAGGCAGCAAGTTGAGAGGGTTTGTGAGGCAGCAAGTTGAGAGGGTGTGTGAGGCAGCAAGTTGAGAGGGTGTGTGAGGCAGCAAGTTGAGAGGGTGTGTGAGGCAGCAAGTTGAGAGGGTGTGTGAGGCAGCAAGCTGAGAGGGTGTGTGAGGCAGCAAGCTTAGAGGGTGTGTGAGGCAGCAAGTTGAGAGGGTGTGTGAGGCAGCAAGTTGAGAGGGTGTGTGAGGCAGCAAGTTGAGAGGGTGTGTGAGGCAGCAAGCTGAGAGGGTGTGTGAGGCAGCAAGCTTAGAGGGTGTGTGAGGCAGCAAGTTGAGAGGGTGTGTGAGGCAGCAAGTTGAGAGGGTGTGTGAGGCAGCAAGCTGAGAGGGTGTGGGGAGGCAGCACTGTCGCCGGATACCATAGATCAACACTTGCCGTGGGTGGGGCGACAGGTCGCTGTGCTGAACGTTGGTAGGCACGACAGACTACAACAAGACCGCTGGCCTGTACTGATGTACGCCATGCACGCACAAATTGATAGCTCCACACACACACACACACACACACACACACACACACACACACCTATACAGAATTACCGAACCAATTCCTGAATTTTTAATATATTTTTTTGATAATTAAAAAGATTCACGGGGAAATTTTTTGTCAAGTTTTGAAAATAAAAAATCTTCGTCAACATAATTTTTGGAAAGCTGTGCCGCCCGAGGGGCTAAGTTCATTGTGCATTCCGTGTTCATCCTGTGAGCCAATTAGGATCAGTGAATAACATTCATAGTAATGAAGAACAGAAGGAAACCTTCGACCACCGGCCCAGAGTTGTCGTCGTGGACACGACCGAATGTGGTCTGCCTAGGGTTAGTCAATTTTCTTGTCTGCTGGTACTATTGGACATGGTCAGTTTGTTGTTGTTTGAGGTCTCCTTCAGAGAGATGATCTTCAGCGATTAATAGTAACTTGGAGCATCTCTGCAACTCCTGATCTGACCTCAGATATCTCAACGTAGATTAACGTCTTCACTTTCCTCCTAGGCAAAGGATTGCCTAATACTGAAGCATTTGTATCGTTTTGCTGGGATATTCACTTGAGAAGTGATCTCCAGACGCCTGCCATCACAAGCAAGGATAAAGTCATTCAACTGGGTTGAACGGTAATACTGTAACAAGGATAATGATGAGGACCAAGCAGATTTTTACAACAGCCGAAGTGACAGGAGGAATGAAAGAACGGACAAGAATTTGAAGGTGGGACAAGACGACACTAAACCTGCCAAGAAGGCGAGAAATATCTTAGGAGGTAGTGTGGTTAGGGCCATGATGGCGGTTGGACGATGTGGTTATGTGGCACGGCTCTGAAGGGGGTGCTGTTCTGACCGCCTATTCGACCCCCCCTTCCCAACACCTCAGCTGAATACACCCACCAACTAACTACACGTCCCCTGAGAACCCGCACCTCCAGCCTCAACCATCTTGCCCGCCCTCCTGGGACCAGTGAGGCGCCTTCATCTACTATTGTCCTCAGAAGGTGACCACATTTCTGAAAGACTGATCTTAGGCCTCAGCAAATACGTTCCTAGTATAGTAACAAAAAAGTATATAGATTTCCTGGCAATACATTAGACACAAAGGTAAGCTCAGTATATCACAGCACACTTCATAAGGATGTAAGGAGATTACCAAGATGAAGGCTAGGCCGGAAAAGATCTCCCACCTGACAAGACGTGGTCAGCCATCTTAGTGTTCAGGAACCACTACACATTTCGGCGCCTCGGGGGAGCTGGCTGGCCATTGTGGCCTCGTTCTACAACTATACTCGGCGCTTGAGGCAATGATGTATTTTTTAATTAACATTAGTTACACGGATACCTTGTACCCAACACAAGAATACTTCCAGTAGGTACTGGAGTTTCTTACACACAGGACTAGTGTTTTCTTAAACAGGATATGGCATCCACAACGACTGGAGTTTTCTAACACATTTTTCTCCCCTTGGTCCGACCCACAAAAGTCGGCTAACACACAGGTACCAATTTTTACTGCCCAAATTTACCTCCGTGCCAGGTAATCGAACCCAGCACCTCAACAGTGTTGGAGACAACATGAAATAATAATAATAATAATATATAATCGTCATTTCTACAAGTACATGTTACAACTTATACAGACCATAGCTGACATCAATGACATATGGAGGGGTCATGTAATAATGGGAAATAAAGAATGGTGGAAGCTGTACTGAGGAATATAGATGTTAGATGATTGTAGTCGTTTTATTATTATTATTGTGGTCACAAGAAAGCTCTTAACCCGAATAGTCCTATAGCGTCAAATAAAGTGGTACATGGTGTAATGAGTTTAATGTTGGTGTGTGGTGTAGGGATGTGTGACGGCTAGCAGGGCAAGACTAACAGACCAACACTCTCAAGGGGACGCTGAAGGAAGCAGCTGGTCGATTCGTCACTCAACACTCGCCAGGAGCACAGCAGATGTACGGGAGGAGCCGACCCACTGCAAGACGACCGTTGAACCGTTGTATGGGAGGTGCAGCCGCCCAGAATCGAGCTGAGAATCCTGTACGTTTCAACATGAGCGCTGGATTGTGCATCTTCAATAGCCAGATCACATCTTCAACGAGGCAAAACGGCGAGTCTAGGGCGTAGAGCATATGTTGGAAGTGCGTTTACCAGCGCAACAAAAACGTACTGAACGAGCCATGTGGACCGAGGCTATCATGTACAAACCTCAATTGACGTAAACATTTATGCGAGACCGTAATTACCTTCTCTTCACCTGGAAAGGTGATCTTACTCTTAAACTTGATCAGCTTCACGGCAATTACATCAGACGAGCTGCCAAGCTCGACGCCACACCTGGAGACTCTAAGGGCTGCTTCTCTCACCAAACTTGTAGAATGGAGAGTAATGAAGAACACGTGCGTCTAAATTACAGTGTTTAAGGATCGTTAGACGTCGAACTGGTCATTCAGGCACTACATTCTTAAATGAATTTCGAAACAAATGTTGTTGATGTTTTTTAGTGTTTTATCCTGGATGTCTACAACGTAATGGCGTCAACTTGACAAACACGCAGGCCAGACGCCAGAACTCTTTCCTGGCTACGCACAAACTGTGCGGTAATTACATACAGTTCAGGTGAATTAACTAATAGAGCGGTGTAAACCTTGGTAATTAATACCTACAAATTGGTGTGTTAGAGGTGATCAAGGTCCCAGGACCGAAACGTTTTCTAATAAATATGTCGTTAAACCAGACTGATGTTGTACAACACCCCACCACAGTCTACCACACTCCCCCCCACCTCGAGCGTGAAGCTACCCCCCATCTCACCAGGCCGTGATGGATGTGGGTCAGCGGGTCGCCAGCAGCAATAGCCTGGTTGACCAGGCAAACACCAGACAAGCCTGGCCCATGGCCGGGCTCCGAGAGTAGAAAAACTCTCGAAGCTCATCAAAAGTATATCAAAGATACCACCATCTTACAACACTTCCCCTACCTTGAGCATGAAGCTACCTACCCCCCTTCCCCACCATCACCAACACTCACCTTCCCCCCACCACAAAAACCCCCTTCCCTGGTTCCCCTACCTACCCTAGAGTCTCACTCACAAAGGACGTTGAACGAATCCTGGACACAAGTGGAAATTATATATATAAACACAATAGTTAATGAAGAGAGAGAGGGAACTGTAGGCCTAAACATTTTGTACAAGACTTGCGCCTTAAATAGAGCCACGGGATGGAGGGATGGCTGGTGAGCAGGTGACCTCCGGAAGTGACTACTTCCGTCTACTGTTTCTAGACTTCTTGGAATACGATGGGAATTATACAGGAGTGAGAGAGCGTCTTATGTGTAGTGACCGGAGAGTAGAGAGTACCATGAGGCGCAGTTCCACGCTGTTATTGTCTTGCCCACGGCCTGGTACTGCATCTTGCCCACGGCCTGGTACTGCATCTTGCCCACGGCCTGGTACTGCATCTTGCCCACGGCCTGGTACTGCATCTTGCCCACGGCCTGGTACTGCATCTTGCCCACGGCCTGGTACTGCATCTTGCCCACGGCCTGACTCATCTTGCCCACGGTCTGGTACTGCATCGCCCACGGCTGGTACTGCATCTTGCCCACGGTCTGGGACTGCATCTTGCCCACGGCCTGGTACTGCATCTTCCACGGTCTGGTACTGCATCTGCCGGCCTGATGCATCTTGCCACGGCCTGATACGCATCTGCCCACGGTCTGGTACTGCATCTACCAGGCCTGAGTACTGCATCTACCCACGGCTGGTACTGCATCTTGCCCACGGCCTGGTACTGCATCTTGCCCACGGCCTGGTACTGCATCTTGCCCACGGCCTGGTACTGCATCTTGCCCACGGCCTGGTACTGCATCTTGCCCACGGTCTGGTACTGCATCTTGCCCACGGCCTGGTACTGCATCTTGCCCACGGCCTGGTACTGCATCTTGCCCACGGTCTGGTACTGCATCTTACCCACGGCCTGGTACTGCATCTTACCCACGGCCTGGTACTGCATCTTACCCACGGCCTGGTACTGCATCTTGCCCACGGTCTGGTACTTTCACTTACCAGGCTGGTTTGCCTGGTCACCGTGCTGCCCACATATCCCTCATAGCCTGGTTGATCTGCCACCTGGTGAAGATACTTGTCCAGTTTCCTCTTAAACAAGGGTGACTCCATGGTTCTTATATTTACGCCCCGCCAGACTCCCGGCGGGTGCATGCGGGACGCCCCGGGTAGACGGGTGACCGCCCACCCCACAAGGTACAGGCGTATCGAATCCCTGCTCGGGTAGTGGCTGCAGATATCTTAGTTGATAATCATGGATCAGTGAGTGATGGAGGGAGGGGTGATGGAGGGAGGAGTGATGGAGGGAGGGGTGATGGAGGGAGGAGTGATGGAGGGAGGGGTGATGGAGGGCCTCACCACCAGCCTTGCTGGACTAATATATTTAGGATACAGCAACCAGCAGATCCCCGTCACTCAAATCTGTTGAGTGAAACTACTGTAAAACAGGATAGACAGATAAGACAGGCCTAGCATGGGTCAGTAGGCCTACTGCAATTCTCTATTCTTATGTTTCCACACATGAATACGCAGTGTTCCGCGTACATAACACAAATTTATTAAAAAACTACAATTCTTTGGCTAATGCAATGGAAATTTAACGAGTCTGGTGCAAACTCGTTGAGTGTTGATGTGTGTTTTAAGAATTGTTCAACACACAGCTGCAGTGTTGCAAGGCAATACTGCAGCTGGGGGAAGAATGTGTACTGAGAGGTATTCCAAGAACTGCACATTCACAGGTGGGAGAATGTGGGAGAAGCAACGAGTCGACAACCAGAAGAAACTTAAACAGAGTAAGACTTCCTTCTAACACAACACTATGGCCAACACTTGCGTTGTTTTGTGTTTCTTTAATATAAAGCAATAAGTGGTGGCACCCAGAGTAATTCCCCCACCCTACTCCCATGGAAAAATAAACACATAAGCAGTATAATGTGATCCTTTATTGACAACGTTTCGCCCACGTAGTGGGCTTTATCGAGTCACAGACAGATCTACCTGTCTGTGATTTCGATAAGCCACTCGTGGGCGAAACGTTGTCAATAAAGGATCACATACTGCTTATGTGTTTATTTTTCCATTGTGTCGGTATTTTATACCATTTATTTCCACCCTACTCCCATGCATCCCGCTCCATCACGATCTTAGAAAAGCAGTAAGGAACGTGCTACGTTTGTAGTAAGGAAATGTGGGAGTGACCACCACGACACCCACACCTGGATACATTGCGTACCACCACGACACCCACACCTGGATACATTGCGTACTGCCACGACACCCACACCTGGATACATTGCGTACTGCCACGACACCCACACCTGGATACATTGCGTACCACCACGACACCAACACCTGGATACATTGCGTACCACCACGACACCCACACCTGGATACATTGCGTACTGCCACGACACCCACACCTGGATACATTGCGTACCACCACGACACCACACCTGGATACATTGCACACACGACACCCACACCTGATACGCGTACCACGACACCCCTGGATACGACGCACGACACCACACCTGGATACATTGCGTGCTGCCAATAAGCGTGAAGAAGATACACGTTATATAACAAGTATATATTGAAACAACCTTTACTCTATGTACAGCTTGATCACCTAATTATAGAGCTCTACACAGAGCGAAGCGTCATCCCAGTACAAAGCTTGTGGTGCAGCATTCCTTTACCTTTTATGAGTTCTGACAGTTTTTCTACTCCAGGAGCCCGGTTATGGGCTAGGCTCGCCTGGTGTTTGCCTGGTCAACCAGGCTGTTGCTGCTGGTGGCCCGCTGCCCCACATAACAGCCTGGTTGATCTGGCCCTCAAGACATTCTCCACCCCAGCAAACATATCAGGACTGGACGCTATACCGGAGTTTGATTCCACTACTACGTGACCTGTAGTGGATGTGTGTAGCTTAATATGAAGCCGTGTACTACATCACACCTCACGGGTAGAAGGACAAACTACGACATACACACGCACACACATTGCGTGCACTCATCACACACGAGGCAAACATACACAACCAGCTGATCGTGTCTAGAGGGCAGGATAGCCAGCCGTTTCATCTGGCTCGCGTGCTGCCAGCCTGGGGCCACCACGATCACCACCACCTATCACCCTCATCCAGACATCCACTACTACCATCTCCACCACTTACCGCACAACCTCACCACTACCAATCCACCACCACTCATGCAGCCACCAGTACAGGCATATAATACAAGCAGTAATCTATATGGTATCAAACCAGCGTTCTCGCTATTTAAACCCTTTTATAGCAGCAAGGAGTGTTGCGGCCCGGCACGCCCCTCGCCAGGCTATCAATCAAATACTTGTCGCTGCATCCTGCAGATTCCTACTTGCGTGTTGATTGAAGTCTCCGACTGCGCTCCCTCGTAAGAAATCAATCACAACTCCGCAATTCAGCGCAAGGATTGAATAATGAATGAAGGGATAAACCCTCGCGGGACCTAACTCCTTTAGGACAAAACTCACCAGGATAAATCCCCCCAACAGGAAACCCCCCTTGAATAAAACCTATGACATAACCTAACCTAACCCAACCTAACTTAATCAAACTTAATGTAACCGAACGTTTTTGTCCTACTTTGAATTTCTGTTGTCCAGGTTTTATCCTGGAGGGTAGAGAGGTTATGCCGTACCCAGGTTAACCCACCACTAGGGTTGTCGAGTGTCTGCTGAAACCCAGAGTTAGGGTTGTCTAGGGGTGTCTGCTGAAAGTGGGGGCTGGGGATACCTCTGGTTCTTGGGGTGATCATAACTAAAAGAGCTGTTTGACGGGGCTGTGATCTGGTTCCACTCCTCAACCCCCCCCCCCAACGTAGACTTCCAATCAAACACTGGCAGTGTGTTGCTGTGTGTCAGTGAGCGTTGGATGAATCTTATTGAAGCCAGCTGGTCCAGTGGCTTACGCGACGGTCTGGAGTTTTGAGACTCTGACCGCGGGTTCGAACCCCACCCGTGGTATGGTTTGTTTGCAATCGTGTCATTACGATTTCGTGAGTCATCTTTGGAAATCTTCTCAAGGGAGAGAGAAATACTAAGCAATGGTGAGAATTCTGCATTTTTCCACAGCCTTATATGGCTACGCAAGTTGTCTGGACTTCTTGAGAAAATATCAGTCCAAAATAAATGTGGCACGTTAGTATATACCTGTGACAGGTTTCGAGAGTTTCTCTAGCACCAGACGAGCCTGGACCAACCTGGAGGGTATTCCAGGAATCAACGCCACCGCGGCCCGGTCCATGACCAGGCCTCCCGGTGAATCAGGACCTGACCAACGAGGTTGTTAATGCTGGTCGCACGTAGTCCAACGTACGAACCACAGCATGGCTGATCCGGCACTGACTTAATTAAGGTATCTGTCCAACTCCCTCTTGAAGACAACCAGGGGTCTAATGGTAATTTCCCTTAAAGCTGGTGGGAGGCTGTTGAACAGTCTTGGGCCCCGAACACTAATTGTGTTTTCTCTTAGTGTACTAATGGAGCCCCTACCTTTCACTGGGGGTATGTTGCATCTCCTGCCAAGTCTTTTGCTTTCGCAGGGAGTGATTTCTGTGTGCAGATTAGGGACCAGTCCCTCCAGGATCTTCCAGGTGTAGATTATGATATATCTCTCTCGCCTGCGCTCCAGTGATTACAAGTCAAGTGCTTCCAGGCGTTCCCAGTAGTTAAGATGTTTGATGGAACTTATATGTGCAGTAAAGGTTCTCTGTACATTCTCCAGATCTGCAATTTCACCTGTCTTGAATGGAGATGTTAATGTACAGCAGTATTCCAGCCTAGAGAGAACAAGTGATTTAAAAAGGATCATCATTGGCTTGGCATCTCGTCTTGAATGTTCTCATTATCCATCCTGTCATTTTCCTCGCAGATGTAATAGTGACATTGTTGTGATCCTTGAAGGTGAGATCCTCAGACATTACCACTCCCAGGTCCTTCACATTACTTTTCCGCTCTATTGTGTGATTGGAGTTTGTAATATACTCAGTCCTAGCTATTATTTCCTCCAGTTTTCCATAACGGAGTAGTTGGAATTTGTCTTCATTGAACATCATATTGTTCTCTGTTGCCCATAGGAAAACTTGGTTTATATCTTCTTGGAGATTTGCCGTGTCCTCAATGGATGACACTCATGCAGATCTAGTATCGTCTGCAAAGGATGATACAGTGCTGTGGTTTACATCTCTGTCTATGTCTGATATGAGGATGAGGAACAGGATAGGGACGAGTACTGTGCCTTGTGGAACAGAGCTCTTCACTATGGCAGCTTCTGATTTAATTCCCAGAGCCCGGCCTTGGGCCGGGCTCTGGGAAAAAGGCTCTCCGGAGAAACATTACCAAGAGCAAAAATCAACACACGCAAGGCACAGCAAACGTTTATTTTAAAACGTTTCGATCCTCAGTAATGAGATTCATGAAATATAGAGAAAACCAAATAGCTCTTATTTAATTATACATTCTGGAATGTATAGTCACACATACACACACACACACACACACACACGGAGCTTCTAAGGTATGAACGTGTTCATTCAGTTGCAAAATCGCGCAAAAACTCTCCTGATTCAGTGCTCACAGAAGGAACTTTTTCCGCATCACAAGTGCAGTAAATCTTTTTTATTTCCTCCGGTTGTAGTGTAGGGCATAAGGCAGGGGGGGAGGGGGAGGTGCATGGTGGGGGGATATGAGGGGAGAGGTAGGGTGGAAAGAAAGATGGTAGGGGTGGGGAAAAAGACAAGGGGGAGTGGGGGCTGGATGAGGAAAGGAAGGGTTGAGAAAGGGAGGGAGAGAAGAAGGAAGGGGAGAGGAGAAGGAAGGGGAGAGTAGAATGAAGGGGAGAGGAGGAGATACAACCCAGGAAACACTGTGCCAATAACTGTGTAACTCCTCCCCCATTATAAATGAGGCACCATCCCCATCCATGGCTTCTTTCAGTGAGGTCTTCCTTCTAACTCACTGCTGGCGTCCACACAAGCGACTGTTAGCCTCAGGAATCTTAACTACACAACTTGGGTGATTTATAGCGATTTCAAAGGTAATTTTAATTGCTTGGTGTAATGCTGGGAGTGACACGGACGGTGGTAGTGGCGGGTGACACGGACGGTGACTGTGGTGGTGGGTGACACGGAGGGTGGTAGTGGTGGTGGGTGACACGGAGGGTGACTGTGGTGGTGGGTGACACGGACGGTGGGAGTGGTGGTGGGTGACACGGAGAATGGTAGTGGGTGACACGGAGGATGGTAGTGGGTGACACGGAGGATGGTAGTGGTGGTGTGTGAGACGGACGGTGTTAGTGGTGGTGTGTGACACGGAGGGTGGTAGTGGTGGTGTGTGACACGGAGGGTGGTAGTGGTGGTGTGTGACACGGAGGGTGGTTGTGGTGGTGGGTGACACGGTAGTGGTAGTGGTGGGTGGCACGGAGGGTGGTGGGTGACATGGACGGTGGGAGAGTTGCGGGTAACATGGACGGATGGAGTGACGGGTGACACGGACGGTGGGAGCTACGGGCGACACGGACTGTGGTACTCATCATGTTCAATACACACACTGTTCACTTACACTTTGCCACTAAACAGTGCTAAATACGAACCGAATTATCGTGTACATTCAAATGGAAATTGTCCAAGAGCCCGGGAGCTAGACAAATGATGACCTTTTGGAGACCTACATAGGTAAAAAATAAAAGACAGGAGCATAGATAAGCGGAGGAGAAAGGGCAGGGGTGATAAAATGTTTGACAAAGAAGGAGAATTGCAAGAGTTTCTATAGGCCACGTTCTGGACGATGAAGGCGGGGGGAAGGGGGGTGAATTATCCACCTAGGTAGGGGTAAAATTGTTTACTCATGGGGGGAGGGGGGCGAGGGGAGCACAAGTACAGCCGCGAACCCTTGAACCGGCACCTGGCTGGCCTAGGAACGCACCTGCCCTCACACTCGCCACGTATCCTATTGATATGTTTCTGTCTGAAAAATTATGTTACTGGAACGTTTCTACTTCTTAAGTTATGTTGTCAAAATGTTTCCGACCCTCGAAAATAATACTATGAAAATTACGCACGACTACGGCGCGTATTTTAGAGGTCTGAAGACCCGTGTTTTGTCACCGAGAACATTGAGATTGATAGATCCCTCTGTTTACCTTATGTGTCAGGCCCACCTCATGGTGTAAGTCGCTAAAACAACATATTTCCCCTGTGTTTATCTCACTCATGTGTCCCACCCACCTCATGGTGTAAGTCGTTAAAGCAACATATTCCCCTTACCAGACTCCCTCGGTACGTACAAAATACGAGGTATATCTTCTGTCGCATCAAAGAAAATAAGCAGCTGAACACAGCGATTAAGATTTTAACAAAACTGGCAGTGACGTGTGTGAGGGTGTAGTTGTCGACCTTATGTTTGGTGACCGGAGGGTCGAGAGTGCCGTGACGTGCAGCATATGAGTGTAGTTATCTGAACGTACTATGCTGCATTGTATCATCCCAGGTTATAAACGTACTGGGGTGATACGTCCAGATTTAACGTTATCATGAATTTTCACATGATCACCTGACCACCTTCGTGCTGGACGTCTTACGAATAACATTACTACCATACAGTTACAGGAAACAAGCCCAGGAGTAATAACGTTTTAATAAGGACCTGTCTTGTATGGGACAGTAGGCTTGCGTTAGTTCCTCAATTCTTAAATATGTACTAGTGCTGTTATTCTTTTTATGATGAAGTAGCTGAACCTCTGAGAAGTTGTGCTCTTATGAATACCAAGGAGGACAAGAAGAATGATGAGCACACGATATATGAGGCTACTATACTATGCCAATAAAGAGTTAATGGAAGTGTGTCTGGACGTAACCCAACACCAGTCAACCTCCAGCAGGATCCCCGCACCTATTACAATTTCAGGTGTCCTAACTTACTGCCCGTCACCCATCAATAGCTCTGAATACACAGAATTGGCCTACACTGAAGGCCAGGCAGCCCCCAGCTGCCGAGGGCAAAACACTGTGGGCTGCCAGGCACGTCTCATCCTGTACGTCTCGCACCTGAACTCACGCGTGAAGACGCTACAGTACAACGGGTCGTGCACTCATCGTAATGTTAGTTATCGTGCAATCAACTACACTCGCTAAGTGCATTTATCCTATATAAAACACACAAGCTGCCAGAGTAAGTTCTATAGTACCCCGGCTAGTTTTGATAGGTAGTATTCACCTCCATCTGTTGGCTACACGCACGCTGATTGGCTACTCCCGGGTGTCAGCTGGAAGGTTCCTGCGCGCTGATTGGTCCGTGGGACGCACCAGGAGGCGGGTGCCTACATGTAGTATATATTTATACCCAAAAGAAATAAAGCAATGCTTGTTGCATTGTTCTTTAGCTTCGTGTTGAAAATGACTACATTAACTCTTCACATCCCGTTTTTACACAATGACTCCTTACTTCAACACTACTTACAAAACCAGGGACAAGGAGAAATGACACAATACCAACTCAGCTCTCATTGGCTGATCGATCGGAAGGGTCCAGACAATTCGTTCAGGGCGACGGCGTTGCACAGCAACATGACCGTGTTTATGCAACAATAAATCGTTTAATGGCAATATAAAATTGTTGTCATTGGACAAAATTTCAATAGTTATGGAAGTTGCAGCTAGGCTCGGGATGGTATTAAGGGTAAGTCAGTGGGAGAGCAGCGGCGGCAGCCACAACCAATAAAGAAAAAGTCTACTCAAAGTGGTCACCCCGCACCCCGTCCTCAGATGAAAGGATCCACGTGCGCTAGAGGGCATTTTTTAGTTATAATGAGCATTGCCTAATAATATATCAAGGGACAATAAGCCAGAGCCGTGACAAAACACGCAGATAAGCTCGAAATCCCAGCAGCTGCCCCGGGGACTTTGTTTATCACTGATCCCGCTTACTGTGAACACTAAACAGTGGCGCCCAAGAACAAGATAACAGTTATTATCCTTTCGTGATAACAGATTAACAAGCAGAGGATCGTAGCTAAACGTTGTTTATCTGGGAGTTTCGCAGCCAGGGGGAATAACTTCACATGCTAATGTAGTCAGTTAAGTGACATTGTAATAGATTATCAAGGCACTTGACACCAAAAAATGGTTACGAAAGTACATGAGCTCAAACACTTAGTTCAAAAGTATTCTTAAAGAAAGGAAATGTTAAACGAATGATAACTGCGGTATAATGAAAAATGGGAAAGCAGCAAAGTGCATAAGTACTGAATATAAGTAGTTTTCTTAGATTTACCTGCCAACTTAAATGTTCACGAGACAAAAAAAGATACCAGTAATTCTGCCAGTACAAATACTTAATAGTCTCCTTGTGCTTCACACATGAGCTAGGAGGGTAACACCTCCCTGGATGTCGCTATCTAGAGAGAGCAATATGCTATATAATGGAGAGGAAAGCGTGAACTTACCAGTAGCAGCCAGAGCAATGAAGGTAGTTGCGTGCTTTCTGACGATGGGTTCCCGTCCCACACCAGGAACCAGAGGAAGGAGGTGGTCGACGAAGTCACAAGCTGTGATGGGTGCCAGGTCCCACCCCAGCTTGGACACCAGCAGCAACTCCCAACTCTGTGAAGAACAACACAAAAACCTTAAATATCACTAATGTCTAGATAAAACCATTCAAGTTCAAACAGGCTCAATTGGAGCAGTAAAATAAATCAATGTTATTTTTTTCATCAAAACGTCATTGTCTTGTAAGGTCAACATGTTGACAGCTCAGGCGGTACTACAACATTTAGGCCTCTCGCCAATACTTGCTTCAATCCCCACAATGTAGGTGGGGGAAAAAAGGCAATGACTACAGTCCTCCCCGTCAGCTGGTGGGCCACTAGGCCTAAGTAGGACAGTCCTATGGAAGGACCCACTCTTCTTGCTCCGTGGGCCACCTCCGCAGCGCGCCCTCTACTACAATCACACCATAAAGAGGTTATCATTATGTGCCGTACAGGTACCAATTTTGACGTTTAGGAAAATGAAAGGCACCAAAGGGAAGGCTTAAAAACATGAGAAAGGCTGAGAGGCGACGAAGATAGTGGGGGTTAAAGAAAAAGTGAATCTTTTTCGTCCCTGAAAATAATCGAAGGTTGGGGTAAGTATATCAAGGGAAACAGTTTCTGATGTTTACAATAGAGCAGCAGACTAGTGGACCCATCATTACGCTGATGGCTTAAGTTGTTAAGTTTTTCAATTGTTTACGACTTCCAGCAGCGGCTGCAGCAGATAACCAGAGTGGTAAAATTTATCATTATCGCTTTTTGACGAGCAAGGGACAACTAGAGAGGAAAACACTTTTCCAGTGACTCGTTTATGCCAGACAGATGCTGCCAGTGTCCTGAAAACCAACACAGCGAATCATACAACGGGGAGACAGCGATAATTACAGCAGGGACAGCGGGTCCCCTACCCCTGTCATCAGCTGCTTGCCGCTTGCCCTCCCACCTGTAATTTCAGCTGTAAAGATATTTTATATTTTACACACAGATATAAGTGACGTAAGCTGCCTACAAACAAATGGTCGGTAAGAACCAGCTGGCAGTGGATTCAGTGCTAGGACAGCTGCCTCTGCCTGCCAGCCTGGCTATAAGGTCAGCCCAGCCTATCTCTACTCTACATGGGTCACCTCAGGTCACACCAGTCAGGCCGAAAAGGATTTCGTTATCTGGATGTTTTGCCTTAAGTGTCAAACATATCACGAACTCTTTTTTTATCTAGAAACTTTGACTAAAAACTGACAAAGGGACGAATCGTAAGATCGTTTATAAAATATAATATTTAAAGGAGTTATTACCGTATGAAACTTTGAGAAGCGACATCGTTGTAAAGATATATATATATATATATATATATATATATATATATATATATATATATATATATATATATATATATATATATATATTGTGGGACCCATTGCCTCGGAGAAGTGGATAAAAAGTGGATAATCGGTGGGCGAGTAGTAGCAGCCTAGCTGGGCCACTAGGCGACTGTAATTTACCTTACATATTGTCGGTAATTCTACCTATGTTATTACCCATCAACGCTGGTACATAGTCTTGCTTTCGCTCCATTATTAGCTACACATTGACAGATGGTCCCTGTGGTGTTGTGAGGTCTATATAAAGATGGGTTAAGCATCAGCTGGAACTACCCACAAAGAATTCTTTTGAATACAGCGGTTAAGTGGTCATGAGTCGAGGATTTGTCAGGCAGGGTCGCCGGGTTCGTCCCCAGAACTTTTACACGAGCCAGTCTATTAACTTGTATTGTTATTATTACTATATGTTATTATTGCTGTTGTATTTATTATTGTATTATTATAATTAGCACTGTACTGCAGTAACAGTGCCAGCACTCTGAAAGAGGCATGGGGATATTTGCAGTCTGGAGTCATGTGAACTAGTACCTGAGCGCCTCTAGCAAGACACTGATGGAGTCACCCATCGTCGGTGGGAGATAACAGGCGTTAAAAAATATTATTATTATTATTATTATTATTATTATTATTATTATTATTATTATTATTATGCTGCACTAGAAAACACAAAACTTGAATGGGCCATATAATGCTTGGGAATGGGATGTTAGTAAGGTTTGATCCAAAGAAGACGTAGGAAGTTCCGATCCCCTATATCAAGAGCCCTTCAGCATCAAGGCCCACCCCATCTCCCTCTCCTTGAAGGTTATAAGAACATAAGAAAGAAGGAACACTACAGCAGGCCTACTGGCCCATGCGAGGCAGGTTCAAGTCTCCTACCGACTTAAGCCAATGCCCTAACCTAGTCAGGTCAGGACAGGTCACATTCACTTAAGGAGCACGGCATCAGACCTAGTAGCACAAGCTAGTCAGGTCCAACTCACACCCACCCGCACCCACTCATGTATTTATCCAACCAATTTTTAAAACAACACAACGTTTTAGCCTCTATCCACTCGTATGATTAGTAAATTCTCTCATATATTACACTTAAAGTTTTCCATCTTTTATAGCAAACAGCTACTACAACAGCGTTGTAAGTGACTGAAACAAACTTCAAAGTGCCAATGAAGTGAGACCTTTGTAACTTGAAATATAAGCTGGACGGGTACATGAGTGGGTGCGAGTTGGACCTTCCTAGCATGGGCCAGTAGATAATAAGTTAAGACATATGTACATCAATAAAATACTTGTATTGATCAAGCCACTGGTTGGCGAAACATCTACAAGATACCCAGATGTTGTACATGTGTCTAACTGTTCATCTTGACGGTACTGTAGACCACTGGTATACATGGGCCAGCAGGCTTACTGCAGTGCTCAATCTCGTGTTCTTGTGCTCTAGGCTTGTGGCGAGAAGCCTTAATGACGAGGTTGTTGACACTTAGGGTAGAGGCTTCAGGTGACCTCTTCTTGACCTGTGTAGGTCATCACCCACACCCACTTTACACATGATCCCTGGTCGCTAATAGGGCTCTACGGGCCGCCCACCCATAGGGTTTACCCCAGGTTTACTAAATCTGAGGTCTGAGGTCATGATCTATATACACGAGGTCACTAGTGTAGTGTGGGTGGGGTTGTGGGTGTGCTGTGGGTGGGTTAGTGAGGTGTGGGTGTGCTGTGGGTGGGTTAGTGAGGTATGGGCGTGGCTGGCGAGGCGGGTTGGTAAAGGGTGACCGCTCCCCCCACTATCACACTATCATTATAATAATGAACCATCAGCTGACCACTATTAATCAAACCTTAAAACATAGTAGTGAAACATGTCTCAGAATTCAGGGTTAATTAACATTCTATAATATATATATATATA
Organism: Cherax destructor; assembly: GCA_009830355.1. Taxonomy (NCBI): domain Eukaryota; kingdom Metazoa; phylum Arthropoda; class Malacostraca; order Decapoda; family Parastacidae; genus Cherax; species Cherax destructor. The sequence goes on from WNWK01003627.1 coordinate 91,503, forward strand.
TAAATATATATATATATATATATATATATATATATATATATATATATATATATATATATATATATATATATATATATATATATATATATATATATATCAAAAAGTATATACAAAATCAAAAGATGGGGTGGTAGGGGAAGTGGAATATTCAAATGGCTTCAGAAAGAAATCTAAATATTCTTCCTTGAAGCCTTTTTATCTACTTCCCCGAGGCTATGGGTCCCACAATGTACACCAGAGGTGGACCCCTTTATATATATATATATATATATATATATATATATATATATATATATATATATATATATATATATATATATTGCCGAAAGTCGAAGAATAGGATCTCTACCTATAAGTGCTAGGTCAGCCAGGTCGTCTGAGGGCAGCTCTCAGCAACAGACTGACTGATCAGGTAATCAGTCTGGTCTCAGGCCGGGCTGTGTATAATATCCTTGAAACCGGTTTTACCTGGAGTCGGTTCTGGGAGTCACCATCCCCGCAGACCGGTCTCAGACCAGGCCTCCTGGTTGCTGACCTGACCAATGGAGCTGTTAGTGCCCGCCGCCCGCAGTCCAATGAATGCACCTCAACCCGGTTGATCAGGAACTGTTTTGAGGAATTTGAGTTTCCTCTTGAATAAAGCTGAGAGTTTGTTGGTGATCCCCCTATGTATGAAGGGAGGGGGTTGAAGAGTCGTGGTCCCTTAACACTTACTGAGTTCTCTCTCGGAGTACTCGTCGCTTTCCTGCTTTTCACTGGAGGTATCCTGCAGTCGGTCAAGCTTCTTGTGTTTATAAGTAGTAATTTCAGTGATCAGGTTTGGGAAGAATCTCTCCATTACCTTCCAGGTGTAGATTATGACGTATCTGTATCTCGCCTACGTTCTAAAGTGTACGGTTCTAGGGACGTCACGCGCTCCCAGTAATGTAAAAGACTATAGCTAATGTAACCAATTTAGAAACAAAAATAATTAGCGTAAAGATTACTGGAAGATGCGTATACTGCGCTAGGCAAAGACGGGTGCCCTTAACCCCCTGGTGGCAGTGTACTGGTGGAGGTGGTCAGGCGTGTAGGGAGGAAGGAAGCTTGTTAGGTCGAGTGTCCACTACCAGATGTGTTGAGTGGCTCTCTAGGACCCCTCACCCTTCTTCCTGCAGTGTCCACACAGACACTCCTCCAGGCACTAATTACCTGCTTCCTTAGCCCTCCCTTCCTCTCACCCTTTGCAACAGCACAGCCCTCTCTTCCCTCTCTTCCTTGCAACAACACAGCCCTCCCTTCCCTCTGGCTCTTTGCAACAACACAACCCTCCTTTTCTCCGTACCCTTGGCCGCAACACAGGTCTACCCCTCCCCATCTCTCTTTGCCACAACACAGTCTCTTCCCATTCCTCTCACCCTTTGCCAAAACAAATCCCAGCCGTCCCATTTCCCTTTGCTACAACACAACTGTCCCTTCCTATACCCTTTTGGCATAACACTTTCCGGTGGCGGCGGCGGCGCCCCCCCAAGGTGGGAGAGGCTGAGGCTTCAGAGTCACTTTACACGACAAACACGCCGCTCTGTTCCACCAAACCTGAACATCTCCAGACAGGGTTATAGAAGGCAAACATGGAGGCTCCACTGGGTAACCAGGAACCATAGAATGAGGGAGATACGTTCATATTGAACCTCCAGGTAAAAATCTTTCTCCTGTAGCTCGCCCCAGGCGACGGAACACCCCGGGCTCACTGCTACGGGACAAGGAAGGAAGCACACATACAAGTGTGCAAAATGTGATTTGTTCTGTATTGAAGGAAGAACGAGGAAAGAGACGGGCGGAAGACCTGGTTCCCCCGGCTGTGTGTTTGGTCGGAGACAATGGAGAGCACCCACGTTGGCCCTGGATACTTATGAGGTAAAGGTCCGTGGCCGGAAGGGTAAATGTTAGGAGGAGGTGGTTTGCGCAGCGGACAGCGCCACCCATTCATTGTGATAACAGCAGCTGCACCCCCTTCAAAGTGGGGGGGGGCACCTACAAGACCTGAGGTGCGCACACGAAACCTGAACATGTTATCCTAGTGGTTACGGGGGTCATCGCCCCCACCGTCTGGTCTCGCATCAGGCACAAATGGAAAATAAATATTACACACACAAGAACTATTTAGAAGTGAAGAGAAACGTAAACGTGTTATGCTGAACGAAAGACTCGCCTGTTGTCTTGAATGATGATAACATGGCACTTTGACTTTCTTTTAAGGTAATAAGTGACATAGAAAGCAATTTTTATAATTTGTTAGAGCTGAGAATATAATGAATGAGACATCTGCAGGTGTCCGGAAGAGTGTCAGGAATGACTGACTGTCAGTAATGAAGGGATCAGTCCCTATGAAAGACACACAAGATGTGACCGATTTGAATAACGCCCTCATCCAATAAAGGTCTTTTTTTTTGGGGGGTCAGCACTTACACATAAATGTACATACCTCGTTTTTCACGCGATTGTATGGGTTAATCAGCGAATAACGAATTAATTAAGGTCAATACACTCCCTGACAAGTTAATAACTCCAAACGAGAGGAGACCGAGACCTCTTGCACCCCGTAGCACCTGCTGCTGCTGCTGCCAGGGGTCCTGATGGGACCACGCAGGTGGGAGACGGTAGGAAAATAATACGAAAGGAGATGGGAGGGAGGAAACAAGGAAAACGAGGGAGGAAGAAGATGTGAACTGAAGTGTATGAAGAAGACTGGAAGGAAGAAGGGTACAAGCAGGAAGAGAAGAGCAGCAAGGAAGTAACAAGAGGATTTCTAAGAAGTGGACACAGACCAGACTGCTGACAGTGATAATACACACGATGATTATACTGCCCACAACATATTCACACCTGGAGTCCTTTCCTTGAACCATCTACCTGGACTTTCTTCTCATTTCTGCAACACTGCAAGCTCCTGAAGAAAAGGTTGATTGTATCACGAAAGGCCTAGAGCTATCGTTCAACTCCCCCCCCCGTGGTTGGCTTTGCATATATGTCGTGCTGAATAGGTAAAATTGGTCACTTAGCAATAACTTATTTAAAATTAAGTCCTGTCTAAAATTTTCTCTTATACGTTTAAAGATATACTTTTTTCATTTATGTGAATCTAAAAATTAATAATTTCGTACCAAAAGAACCTTAGAAAACTTACCTAACCTTATTATAACACGCGCAATTTAATTTAGCCTAATCCAACTAGATATATTTTATATAAGTTTATAATAATTTAATAATAAACAAACACAATTAAGTATATTTTTTTCGTTAGGTTCTGAAAGATTTTTGCGATATTACTGCATACACAAATTTTCGCTTGTCTTATTCGGCAAGTGCGTGCGTTGCTGTTTAGGCCAAAATCGCAAGGTTTTACCTATTCAGCACGACACATACACGCGCGCGCACGCACGCACACACTAACGCCCAGCGAAGAGCCAAGATGCGGGGCCAGGAGCTGTGATCGACCCCTGCAACCACAAATAAGTGAGTTCACGTGTATATATTTATAGAGCAAGCATAACTTAAGTCACGCTTTCATTCCTCATCTCAAACTTGATTATCTCCCATTCACCTGGCGCTGTGCGACCCCTACAGGTTTATCGCTTCCCCATGAATATAATAACAATACGGAGTCGATTACAGGTCATCAAACCGCAAAACAAACCAAGACAAAGTCACTTAAATTGCTGCTTATTTTTTTCTGGCTGTAAATTACAACTCAAGAGTTGTAATTTACAGTGGAGAGGCTAAACACATAAGATGTTAGCAATAAGAGAACAAGAGAGCCTGAGGTGGGCTCTATTACTGAGGTAATAGAGCGGGCGTCTTTGATGTAGAGAGGGCAAGATGCTCCAGTGACTGGCTCACCACGGGACGCCTCGAGGGGAACACTACTCTAAACTTTCACCAAGACTGATACAACAGGAGGAAGGGGGGGGGGGCGAGGGGAGAGGAAGAAGAGTAAAAGGGGAAATAGGGTCGAGCATGGAGGCGAGAAAACGATAAACATACGAATCAGGGAACGGGTGGGGTTTAAACCTATGGCAAGTGAGTCCTAAAACTCACAGGTCAATGTGTTAACCACTGGACCAGCTGACTCTAAGAGTCATCCAACTAGATATATTTCTGTATGTACACCAAGGAGAGGTTAGCATGGGTCACCACTGTGACCATATGCTAACCTCCCTATGGTGTATAGCAATATACCTATTTGCATTATGCTTATAAGAGCCAGCTGGTCCAGGGGTTAACGCACTGGCCTGAGTCAGGAGTATACGAAGTATTCCGCGTGTAGCACAGCTTACCGAACGTTGATAATTTATGCTAAATCAAACACTGATGAACCATTTTGAAAACAGTGTCGTCAATGCCCCAGTGAGAGAGAGAGCTTGAGGAGTGAGAGGCAGTTGGTGGGTGGGAACAGAGGGAAGACTGAGGAATCGGAGGGAAGGGTTGTGAACGCACTACTCCCGCCTCATTTACTCCAACAAACTTGCCAGGCAATCTGACCCCAGGTCCAACTGGGACGGCGCCTTCCAGCCTGCCCCACCCCATACCAAAATAACCACAACCCCCTAACCTCTTAACCTCATCTCCCATCCCTGTACCTTTCCTTGTTGCCCTATGAGCAGTAACTTGTCCAGGATTATCACCCTGTAAGTGTCACCTGTACGGTGTGGTATGCCGCCTAAACGATATGAACCTCTCAAATGTGGTACATGTCACCTGAATGGTGATAAACTTTTTGAAGACCTCTGACACTAGTTCCAGCAATATTTCTGACTGCTGGTAACATATAGGAAAGTCTAGGCCCATGGATATTAATGCAGTGTGACTCCTCTGCTTTTCACTAGGTCTATTTTACAATTTCTTCTCCCACATCTCTCACTCCAATGCTCTGTTATGGTAGTGTGCAGATTTGAGACTAGGCTCCCAGTATCTTCCATATGTATAATATCGCGTCTCTCGCCGTCTTCCCAGAGTATCTTTCCAGTTCTTGAAGGGTTAACAATATTTAAAATGATTTATTGGTTACAAGCTGGCAGTAAATGTTCCCTGTATATTTTATACCACTGCTGCCTCGCCTGCTCTGACCACTGCCAACGTTGAAGGGTACTCCCAGAGAGAACAATATATCTGAGAAATGTTACCATTGGTTACCACTGCCTTGTTAATCAGACCCTGATCCACTAGGAGGCCTGGTCAAGGACTGGGCCGCGGGGGCGTTGACCCCCGGAACACCCTGCAGGTAGACTCCAGGTAGCAGGTAGATTGGTATTATTTTCCTTGTTTTGAAAGTCTTCACAATACACTGTCATATTCCTGACCTTCACATCACCATTTCCATCACTGTGTCATTTAAGAGGTCAGTTGAAATTATTATACCTAGATCTTTTACGTTTTTGTTCGTCGTGTGGGGCGACCCCCTCCTCTGTTTTGCACACCGGTGCCTTGTGACGTCATTTGTTTCCATATCTGAGTAAGATATACTAGGAATTTTACATATGGTGGATGAGTCCTTATTTACATTATGTACCTTAGTGCTGGCCTCCATATTGCAGAATGAACATCAGTACGCTGGAAAGCACACAGATAAGAATGACAGAGTTATTTTTCCTTGTATCAGAGCCTTCCCCTCAAATTCCCTCCCTATTTCACCTAAATTCCCCTCCCAACAAGGACCCCCCCTCCATTCATTTACTTCCCTCCCACCAGGACCTCTTCAACTTTCCTCCCCAATTTCACTTACATAAAGACCTTTCCCCCACCCCCTACACTACCCCCTCTTCCCAGCAGGTGGGCGGCTACACCCCCTACCCTGGTGGGATAGGCGGGGCCGTCCCCTGGCTTGGTGGATAGAGCAAGCTGCCTCACTAATCTACTGTCCTCTCTCATAACCCAGCACGCTACTATCCTTCATGGCGCTATTATTCCCTGGTACTATTCCTTACTGATGTTGTACTACCATGGGAGCACATCTAGCAGCAAACTACCATGGGATCATACCTAGCAGCATACTACCATGGGAGCACACCTAGCAGCATACTACCATGGGAGCACACCTAGCAGCATACTACCATGGGAGCACACCTAGCAGCATACTACCATGGGATCACACCTAGCAGCATGCTACCATGGAAGCACACCTAGCAGCATACTACAATGGGAGCACACCTAGCAGCATACTACCATGGGAGCACACCTAGCAGCATACTACAATGGGAGCACACCTAGCAGCATACTACCATGGGAGCACACCTAGCAGCATACTACCATGGGAGCACACCTAGCAGCATACTACCATGGGAGCACACCTAGCAGCATACTACCATGGGAGCACACCTAGCAGCATACTACCATGGGAGCACACCTAGCAGCATACTACCATGGGAGCACACCTAGCAGCATGCTACCATGGGAGAACACCTAGCAGCATACTACCATGGGATCACACCTAGCAGCATACTACCATGGGAGCACACCTAGCAGCATACTACCATGGGAGCACACCTAGCAGCATACTACCATGGGAGCACACCTAGCAGCATACTACCATGGGAGCACACCTAGCAGCATACTACAACAAGGACGTATATCCAGGGGTAGACATAGTATATTATCACGGGAACATTCAACACACCTCTTGACTGATACCGCTTATTACCTGCGCCATTACTGGATAAATTCCACGACCTGCGCACCCATGTACTGCAGCATCTCAGGCGCCAATACAACACATCAAGTGTTAATTCTAGTTCAGGGTTTGTGTGCTGACTACATTATTATTATTATTATTATTATTATTATGAATGCTAATTAAGGTGTTTCCTTTCTTGGAGTCACCTACCTTGGCAGGTGATAAATGTATGTGCATATGTACATATGTATGTATGTATGTATGTACTTATGTATTTACGTGTGTATGTGCGTGTCTACTTACCTATATGTGGTTGCACGGGTAGTGTCCTAGCTCCTGGCCTAGCCTCTCAAATTACCGCTTGTAGCCTCGTACTCTGTTGTACCTGCTCTTAAAACTATGCACGGAGCCTGCCACCAGGCACAGTTTTAAGCGTGTGAGTGCGGGTCGCCTTACGCTAAAACACAAGCTGGGGAATTATTTGAGGAAGTCAACTTCAGTGTTTACTGAGTGAGCTGACGAGGGCCACACCAGTCAGTGGCCCTGAAACCTTAAAGCTTAATTATTAATTACTATACGCTACCAGGCGCTAATGTTCACCTTGTGGTGGGATGGTGATCCTTGGTGCACCGGGATGATGATCCTTGGTGCACCGGGATGGTGATCCTTGGTGCCCCGGGATGGTGATCCTTGGTTGCACCGGGATGGTGATCCTTGGTGCACCGGGATGGTGATCCTTGGTTGCACCGGGATGGTGATCCTTGGTGCACCGGATGGTGATCCTTGGTGCACCGGGATGATCCTTGGTGCACCGAGATGGTGATCCTTGGTGCACCGGGATGGTGATCCTTGGTGCACCGGGATGGTGATCCTTGGTGCACCGGGATGGTGATCCTTGGTGCACTGGTGAGCGGGAGTCTGGTGTCACTACCCAGTCATCCTCACAACAATTAAGTCTTAATCAACGGAAACAAGAACTCTGGTTGCTAAATTCAGCTCCATTGAGCTGAACTCTTCTCCAGGCTGATCACATCAAATACTTTTTTCTCCAAGGCTGACGGACTGACCACATCATTTCATTTCTACTGTTCTCTTTGTATTTGACTGAAGAAGCCCACTGTGTAGGCGAAATGTTTCATCAATAAAGACACCCAACTCTTACACATGTGTCTTAATCGTCAACTTGTCGATATTTTATACCATTTTCAACAAAGTCTCTGATGTGTTACGTATCCACTCATGTATCATCAACCTCCCCTTCCCCTAACACCCAACACCATCCCCTTCATGTAATCTAATTTAATCCCCTGATTACGATGTCAACACTTCAGTGTACAGTAATTGCGACTTTGTCAATGATGCCACGCGAAGACCCGTTTCGATAACCACACAAATGTGGATATTTTGAGAGGACTTCTCCAAATAGCAATCTTGGTACGTGAGGCCAGCAGTAACAGCCTGGTGGATCAGGCTGTGATAAACCGGGGCGTTGGCCCCCGGAACACCCTCCAGATAGATGTGAAAATTGGTATACATCTGCTAGTGGTTCCCGTTCACTCGTGTAACCGGATGTTACTATACAGTACAAGCATTTAATGAAAGCAATAAAATACAATATAATCAGCTACAGTAGCAAGCTTCCGAAGCTTGTAATGCACATTATAAGTGACACAAATAGCGATCCATACGGACCAGCAGTGTTAATCCAGAAGTGCCAGGTGACACGTCAGGGTCAGCGTAGTGAGTCAACAAATCATAAAGTTTTCCCGCGGCACCTTTAGTTTACCACTAAAATGCCAGAGCAGGGGGAGTGCACTGACCCCTCAGGTGACTGCAGGGGGGTGCACTGACCCCTCAGGTGACTGCAGGGGGTGCACTGACCCCTCAGGTGACTGCAGGAGGGTGCACTGACCCCTCAGGTGACTGCAGGGGGTGCACTGACCCCTCAGGTGAGAGGCAAGTCAACACTCAGCCCTCTTTCCCTATCCGTGTTAGTTACCATTTGTCTAAGACACTTCTCGGTAACGTACCACACTCGAATTGATTTATGCACACTTTCCAATCCAAATACAATGTCTAACACTATCCTGACTAAGATATAAGATGAAAACTAGAGGCAGGGAGGAGCAAGTGAGAGAGTGGCAGCTTCAACTCGTGAAATAATCAATGGTGCTCACAGTGCAGAGATATTCGGGGCGCCCCAGCACCCAGCGGCATTGTTATGCTCCAGACAATCGATACCCGGGGAGGTAAAAAAAAAACATTGCCAAACGTACAATGGCTAAGCTGTAATAATTTTCTAAGCCTAGGGTTGACCACACACACGTTATTAAACAAAAAAGTTAGTAGTCAAAATGAAAAGTGGTGTATCTGACAAGGCCACAACGTTGATGTGGAGGCTGGCTAGGACCATAACAATTACCAGGACACGTTTATCAGGACACGCATCACAGCAACAGTTAGTTGATGCCTGACCACCACGCGTGCCACCCCCCTCCCTTCCCCCACAACATGCACTCATGCAGTACTTGCTTAAAAGAAACACACTGTATGTGACAAAGATCCATTTACCCGGGAAATACTTCGCTTTAGCATTAATCTGAATAGTTGAATGTGGATATAAGCAGTACTTCAATCAATAGATTATTTGGTATAAGCTACCAGAAGACCTCGGCAATTACCCAACGTTCGCTAATTGAGGGACCAAAAGTGGCAGTAGGCAGGCATACGGTGGATGAGCGGGAGTCATTAGTGACCACATCACAACATTCGCCTATCATAAATCTACGTACACACCTAATACTATCATAAATCTACGTACACACCTAATACTATCATAAATCTACGTACACACCTAATACTATCATAAATCTACGTACACACCTAATACTATCATAAATCTACCCATCAGTGACATATGTAGTCCAGCCTTCTGACTGGTGTAGCCCCAGCTTAATACAGTCATCTCTATGTAAGGAAGACATGCGGTAACTGGGTCATTTTAAGGACACGTTTAATCAACCAGTGACCCGCCTTTGAAGAGTTTCGAGAGTATCTACTCTCTGAGCCCGGCCATGGGCCAGGCTCGTCTGGTGCTTGCCTGGTCAACCAGGCTGTTGCTGCTGGAGGCCCGCTGCCCCACATATCCATCACAGCCTGGTTGATCTGGCACCTGGTGAAGATATTTGTCCAGTTTCCTCTTGAAGGCTTCTACACTGGTTCCAGCCGTGTTTCGGATATCTTCTGGTAAGATGTTGAATAGTCTGGGACCCCGGATGTTAATACAGTGCTCCCGTATTGTCCCCACCGCACCCCTGCTCCTCACTGGATTTATTTTACACTTTCTCCCATATCTCTCACTCCAGTATGTTGTTATGGCAGTGTGCAGATTTGGGACCAGGCCCTCAAGTACTTTCCATGTATATATTATCATGTATCTCTCTCTCCTCCGCTCCAATGAGTACATGTTCAAGACTTGAAGGCGTTCCCAATAATTTAGATGTTTCAATGGCTCAATGTGAGCCGTAAACGATCTCTGGATTTGTTCCAGCTCTGCTATTTCTCCTGCCCTGAACGGGGCCGTCAGCACTGAGCAGTATTCTAAGTGAGGGAGCACTAGCGATTTGAATAGTGTCACCATCGGCATTATTTCCCTTGTTTTGAAAGTTCTCAATACCCACCCGTCATCTTCCTGGCTGTTGTGATCTTTGTCTTGTTATGGTCTTTAAACGACAGATCAGCAGACATAATTATTCCCAAGTCCTTTACGTGTTCCTTTCGTTCTATGTGGTGACCCTCTTGCGTTTTGTATATAGTGTTCCTTTTGAGTTCTTCATTTTTTCCATACCTAAGCAGCTGAAACTTATCACCATTGAACGTCATGTTGTTCTCCACTGCCCATTGGAAGACCCTGCTTATGTCCTCCTGTAATTTTTCAGTGTCCTCTACCGTAGTGACTTTCATGCTTATTTTAGTGTCATCTGTCACCCGCACATGATTCCTCAGTCCGGCAGAGAAGAATGGTAGAAGATTAGGAGTTTGAGGTATTCAGTCCCTCTGCCTTGGGTCGATGTGTTCAGTTCACCAATCTTTTCTCAAGGCAGAGGGACTGATTACCTCAAACTCCTTCTCATCTTTCACCATTCCACCGGACTGAAGAAGCCACTTGTTGGCGAAACGTTTCCATCATAAAAATTCCAAAATGTTGCAAAAGTCTTAATTCTTCATCTTGTCGGTTGGACCTCCATGGTCTGCAACATGTGCAACATCTGGATATCTTTTGTAGAATACAAAAAGAGACGTGAAGACTGTAGAAGAGGAGGTAATTAGTCTACCAATTAAAGATACCCAGATGTTGCACATGTGTCTAATTCACTACCTTGCAGGTACTGCATACCACTAATATATTACAGACACTTGTGTCTGCCAGCAGCACAAAATTCCCTGTAAGACTTTCCTTTCGACTTACGTCCATCCTAACTGCCTTGCCTTCCCCACCCCTCTACCTGCCTGCCACTGCCCTTACCCCTTTTTTTAGGCCTCTTAAAAGTCTTAGGCTCTGCGAAAATGTGCGAGTAGAAAAATGGTAGCAAGTAGGCCTAGCCTAACCATTTTTTTTTTTTGTAGTCTCGGGTTTTACTGTTGCGAGAAGAGCTTTTAGTTTCCCCTAGCACCAGGCCTATTAAAAGACGTTAAAAAATGGGAGTATATAGGCCTGGACTGCTCTAACCAGCCTTTTTTTGGTCTTGTTTTATTCTGGTAGACAAAAAGTTGTGCTTTATGAGGGAGTTTATGCGGATCATAAAACCACGCAAATTTTAAGAAGCCAATGTGACAGATGACTGGAACTGATATTTCATTGTCAGTTAGTTATGCTTAAAGCCTTTAGACTGTGAGTTATTAAGGCTGCCAGTCACCTGTTATCTGTTAATGACCTAAGTTTATTTAGGTACAGGTACACATAAACGTAGTTACAGAAATTATCATACAGAGTAATATGTGTGTGTGTAAATTACCCACCAGGATAAACCCCCAAAAAATCAAAGTGACTTATTTCAACTGGGGTCCAAGAACACGTTAATATATGTTGAAAATAGTATAAAATATGGACAAGTTGATGATTAAGACACATGTGCAACAGCTGGATATCTTCATTGATCAAAGGTTTCACCTACACAGTAGACTTCATCAGTCTAATACATGGTCTGGAATGACATCGTTCCAGACCATGGAGCTGAACTCTTCAGATACTTTTTCTCCAAGGTTGATGGACTGACTCCATCATCTTTATTTCACTACTACTACTACTACTGCCTCTGTATCTGACTGAAGAAGTCTACTGTGTGGGCGAAACGTTTCATCAATAAAGATACCCAACTGCTGCACATGTATCTTAATCTTCAAGTCAATTCAAGCAGCGTAGATTAAACTCTCCGGACAATGAAAAAAATACTGTGATACCTACAAGATGTGGGAAAAGACACTGTATAGTTCAGGACATTTATTTGAGGTAATATCTCTTGTGAGCCGACCAGCCTGCCTCGGCTGTGTCATCCCCCCTCCCTCTACCCATCCCTTCCCTATTCCCACCCAACAGTACCACCCTGGTATCAGCCTACCCGCACTATCAGGTCAACTAACCTAAACCCATTAGATACGGGCAGACAAGCACCACAGTCCCCCATCCTCCCATCTCCCCCATAATCCCTCCCCTAGAGGACTGAATTTTGACTTAACAAAACGGCAACAAGAACGTAATTTCTTTTTTTTTTAAAGATTTATAAGACAAACCCAAACTCATCTGAGTGAATTAGAGTATGTGGTGATATGAGGAGATGGATGTAGACTTCAGTGTGGATAACTCAGAATAAATTCTCTCCCTACCTATCCTCTCTCCCTTCTTTATTCTGCATCACTGGGAATATTTAATCCCCACTGTTCCACTTTCACCACTAACTCTTATCAAATGAATACTTAATATGTCTGAATTTATTTACCTAAAATTTACTGTTAATAGTTCAACACTGACTTAACATTTCATCAACACAACTATATATACCTAGTAGTCCCACACTGCCAGGCTGGTAGTCCCACACCGCCAGGCTGGTAGTCCCACACCGCCAGGCTGGTAGTCCCACACCACCAGGCTGGTAGTCCCACACCGCCAGGCTGGTAGTCCCACACCGCCAGGCTGGTAGTCCCACACCACCAGGCTGGTAGTCCCACACCACCAGGCTGGTAGTCCCACACCACCAGGCTGGTAGTCCCACACCGCCAGGCTGGTAGTCCCACACCGCCAGGCTGGTAGTCCCACACCGCCAGGCTGGTAGTCCCACACCGCCAGGCTGGTAGTCCCACACCGCCAGGCTGGTAGTCCCACACCGCCAGGCTGGTAGTCCCACACCGCCAGGCTGGTAGTCCCACACCACCAGGCTGGTAGTCCCACACCGCCAGGCTGGTAGTCCCATCCTAGTGAACTGTCACTAGGATGGGATGCATCCATTACGAGATTTCAAAATAATTACTGCAACATCTGGCCCTCACATGGATCCAAAACAACATACTTCCAACTAGAAGGAAAGAAAAGTAGATTTTACCAAGACAACGATGGTACTACAGTCCCCAGCTACAAGAAGTCTACGAGTATTAGCCGGGATCGCTACCATTACCCAGTGCCATATCAACCTGGCTGTGATGGATACACGGGCCAGTGGGACGCCAACAGCCTGGTTGACCAGACAAGTACCAGAAAGACTAAGAACATAAAAAAGAAGGAGCACTGCAGAAGGCCTACTGGCCCATGCTAGGCAGGTCAAAGTCACCTACTGGCCCAAGCTACTGGCCGAAGCCAGTCAGGTCCAGGCCAGGCTGGACCATGGAATCTTAACTCACACGAGACACTACCATGCTCCTGAAGCCTTACAAATAACTTGATCAACTTCGTATAGTGAAAAATGACTTAATAACGCTTGTATAAATATTGGTCTACCTACCTGGAGGTAGAATTACCGACAATATGTTAAGCAAAAGAACACAAATGCAACTAATGTGACATTTTATTGTGGCGACGTTTCGCTCTCCAGGAGCTTTGTCAAGCCGTAACGGGTTAAAAGATGTCTAACTGTTGCCTATGTGTCTTACTTACCAATTTGTCGATACTTGGATGATACCTGAAGAACGCTTCCGGGGGAAAAGGAAGGGGGATCATTTCCCTTGTGGCTTGGTCACAGACCATGCCTCAATGTGGATCAAGGTCTGATCAACCCAGCTGTTATTGCTGACCGCACATAGTCCAAAGAAGCATAGCCTGGCCGGTCAGGAACTGATCTGAGGAACTTGTCAAGTTTCCTCTTGAAGACAGCCAGAAGTTAGTGAGCCTACATTTTTTGTGTATCTGGATAGGCACGTGACAAAAAAATGTCATTCTTCACACTAAAATACACACAAAAAAAATTATCTCCGTGCCTTTCCAAACTTCCCAAGCTGTGGTTAGCTGGGTAGGCCTACCCAGGAGCTAGTGGGGGACCTCTCTGGAAGTGCTAAGGACAGAGCTAGAAGACTGAATGGTTGCCTTGCTGGGCCAGTGGACCTGCCTGGATGGACCATTATCACTATCAATGACGTGATAAAGATCGAAGACAGACCGAAACGTCGTCTAAGGTTTCCTCTCTTATTTGTGACCTACTGAGTTATGACTCGACGTGTTGTCATATTTTAAAACACTAAACATATCAACTCAAGGCTGGGGGAGGGGGGGGGGAACTGATTACCTCAAAACTCCTCATCTCCCACCGTTCTTCTGTTTTGGACTGAAGACCCCACTGGGTGGCGAAAAGTTTCCAGAATAAAGATTCCCAAATGTTGCCCAAGTGTCTCAATTATCAACTTGTCGATGTTTTAATCCATTTACACAAAGGAAGGTAACCCTAGGAAAGGACATTATCTATCATCCGCTTCCTAGCTATCCCGACTTTGCAAATTAACTGAAAAGTAACTGAGTTTCTTACCTTAATTTCTTCGACACTGACAGAATAGTCAGTGTAGTAAGCGAGAAGGTCAACTGAGAGGGGCCGGCTTTGTCGTAGCTTGGAGGCCAGCAGGAGACACACGGATCCCAGCAACTGGAGCTGGGTTCTCTGTACCACACACGAACACAGGAATCTGTCCAGGAAGTTGATGGCTACCACCAGTACTCTGTCCTCGCAGGCTTGCTCTTCACACACCTGTGGGCACATCACGAAAAGATTTAAGCTTATTTTAGGAACAGGTACACCTAAATACAATTTCAATAGTGTAAATTACCTAGTATAGCCTCCCAAAAAAAGTCAGGCTTGTTTCCATTGGGTGTTAGTATGGCATTTATAATTTGTGATTATTTGATTATGAGATTAAATCACCAATGAAAACCTTTACTAGCTCATATTCAACGTGGGAATGTTTATAGAAAGTGATGGAAGGTGAGCTGTGGTAACCAGACTTCACCAGGGTGAGTCGTGGTGGAGGGGGGGTGAGGGAGGGGGAATGGGGGTGGTGTGAAGGATGATAGTGGTGAACCAAACACAATGTTCCATCAATTCGTAACTGAATCGCGTATTTTGACATACTTGATCCTCAAGTCTGTCGCCGGTGATTCCCCCCCCCCCTATATAACTCGAAAACAAATGATGAAGTAAAATACAACGGAGCTTTCTTTAGGCATGTTTAAAAATTATACTGAATACTACAACAAGAATCAATGTCTCTTTATTCTTTTATAATTTTCAGCTCGTAGCGCCAGTAACACCTATACTATCGTACCGCATCAAACTTCTATTTTTAATAAAAAAATTATCTAGTTTCAACAAAAAATAAATAAAAATTCGCTTACAAATACACTGAAAACATACAACAGATTTTTCCTGTAATATATTTGTCAGTTTCAAATTATTTTAGCGTAAGGTTGATAAAGTCATACGTCTGGCAGTGAGCATGAGGGTGCTACTATATGCCTATAGTAGATGCCAGTTACTGCTACACTGCTGCTTCCTTACTAACAGTTACTGCTACACTGCTGCTTCCTTGCTAACAGTTACTGCTACACTGCTGCTTCCTTGCTAACAGTTACTGCTACACTGCTGCTTCCTTGCTAACAGTTACTGCTACACTGCTGCTTCCTTACTAAGACGTTGTATGTGACTGATCCCACAGGGAGCCAAGAAACTGATACCTTCTTAGAAAAATATTTGAGGAAATCCCCGAGGACATTTGGCAACCAAAGTAAACCCGAGGAATCTAATAGTCAGTGGTTACTCTATCCTGTATTTCACTTATTTCAATATATTAATTCATGAACATATATATCTGAAGCTCCTTAATATTATGTTTCAATAAAAAGATTCAATGCTTATTTGTCTATGAACATAATTTACCGCCAGACTCCACTATAACGAGGGATAAATCACCTCAAACATCAGGTTCAGTTCCTCTCACTATGGAAGGTCTGGGGTCCGCGGTCAAACATGCATGTCAGCCCTCTCCAACCTTAATCGTCGCCTCTATGACTCTCCTACCTAAGTTCTAAAGCAGCAAAATCCTCACCAGGCGAGCTTACATCTATATGCCTTAAAAGTAGGGATGCCGAGGCAAATGACCTAAATTTCCAAGACATTTAAAAGTGCTTGCTAAGGGCGTAATCTTTTGTTCACAATATAGTTTGGACGAGCCTGGCCCAAGACCGAGCTCCGGGAGGAGAAAAACTCGGGAAACTCATCAGAGGTACCTACGTGGTGGGGAAGTGTCCCTACAAGCAAAAAAGGAATACAACTATTATGGTTCCTTGGGTTATGTCCCATCCTTTTGAACGTGAGATCAGAAACTGTTAGGGATACTCGGTGTTGACAATAGACCAGGGAAGAAATACTTAGTAAAACTTTTTAGTGTGTTTCCTATTAAATCAAAAGCAGATTTGTTTTGCTATATCTGCAAATACATACTAAGAATTTATAACAACAGAACACACACTTGGGTTTAGCTGTCAGTTATGTTACCAAGGCACCACTGTCCCAGCAAAACTTGTTTACACAGGGCTCAGTCCTCTTCATGGACACAATAGGTCAGGATGAATGAAATAAGTTCCAAATGGGAGTGTGTACGTGTATGTCTACGTAGTTTTAAGCTTGAACTACGGCTCAAGCTGTGACTTTAATAAATATCGAATTTGTCAAGCGTACTGAAGACTATGGAAGGCCACGTTGGTAGGGGATAGCACAAAACAGCCGAGGGAGGGAGGAGGAGGTAGCCTCTTTCATCGTAATTTATTCTTTAATGTGAACCGCACTTATTTAGCTTTAAAAAGGAAACTTATTTGTGGGTAACCAAATTTTAAGCCAAATGTAACCGGGAGGTCTAAAGGAAATGAGTCACTTTGTCTGACTTATTATTGGGTCATCTTCCTAGGTAATTTACACATATGTTACTGTGTATAATCGTACTTATGTGTACCTGTAACTAAATAATCTTACTTAACAAACAAATACAAAGAGTCATTTCCGCTTAGCCAACACTATCTTACCAACGTTCAACTTAAAAAAAAAACGGTAGTGTTAAATATCTCTAAGTTGGGACATAAGGATGAGATTTGCAGGATGTGGTGAGCAGTGTTGACAATTACCATGTAGTCGCCCCTGCTGGTCCGTCTGGTCCTAGTTTAACCACTCCAAGATACAAGATAAGAATTATTGTGTACAGGCATCACATTCTCTTATCACTTTGTTGGACACAAAATTCAGCTTGAGGTATAAGAAAATATACATCTAATAATGATGTAGGTAGCCAAGGAATTGGTTAGAGAGGAAGTGTGGTGAGGCCGGAGGTTCAACCAGGGTACACGGTCGTGGGTTTAGGGTCCGACTGGCCTGCCCAGGTCTGAGGTATTAGGTCTCAGATTACCAGAATTTCCTGTCTTAAGGACGCGCTGTACAACACCTTAAATAACGAAAAAATTGGATTTCATTACAGTGAAAAAGATATATGTAAACAAGAACTTACTGAAATATCATCTTAAGTCTTACGTTCGGCCTAATAAATTTAACTAGTATGTAATTAAATAACTGAGGAGCACAACGGTTGGCCTACTGGCTCTAGGCCATATTCTGTGGGGTAAAGTCACTTATGCAACACCGAAGATTTAGGCAAATGGACACGTACAGGGCTTTGAATATTTCAAACAGGCTCGCTCACAGGAACCTTTATCAACATCTATGTAGAATAACAGGACAGAGCACATATAAAGTGTGCGAAAAGTTGCCTAAATAAAATATTTAGAATTTTTTTGAGTCCCTTTCCCTAAATCGATTTTCCATATATTAGGATACATTTGGACACATTTTCGTTCGCCGAGAACTTTTCCAATCCAATGGATTAACAAAAAACACGTCCTAATTAAGTGTTTTAAGCAGCACATACATGTCTTTATTTCAGTTTTTCGATGATGTAGTACCTACCAACTTGCACTAGGCATACTCTACGCATCAGGCACTCGTCTGTCCTGTTTCCTGACGAACCTTACCTAACCTACCTTCCCCTTGATCTTAATGCTCAACTTAAAACTACAAAACCAAGTGAAGATTATAACAATATTATGGCTATTATACTTCTCGAGTCAAGAAGAGGCAATAATTTGCCTATTTTATGTTCATAACATACTAATGTTCATAACATACTAATGTTTATAACATACTAATGTTTATAACATACTAGTGTTTATAACATACTTATGTTCATAACATACTAATGTTTATAACATACTAGTGTTTATAACATACTTATGTTCATAACATACTAATGTTCATAACATACTAATGTTCATAACATACTAATGTTCATAACATACTAATGTTCATAACATACTAATGTTCATAACATACTAATGTTCATAACATACTAATGTTTATAACATACTAATGTTTATAACATACTTATGTTCATAACATACTAATGTTCATAACATACTAATGTTCATAACATACTAATGTTTATAACATACTTATGTTCATAACATACTCATGTTCATAACATACTCATGTTCATAACATACTCATGTTCATAACATACTCATGTTCATAACATACTCATGTTCATAACATACTAATGTTCATAACATACTAATGTTTATAAGAACATATATGTTCATAAGAACATAAAATGAGAACTTAACAGTTAACTTGACATATATCTCATCAATATACAATGTAATATCTTGACGTATCAAGTGTTATTCATCTCAACTCCAGCCAAAACTGTCCCACATAACTATGAAAAAACTGAGTATTTAAGTAGGCCTACAGGCCCATGTTAGGTAGGTTCTACTCGTACACACTCATTCTCACTAATATAACTATTTTAAAGGCATAAGAGCCGAGTGCCTAGCAGCAACCTCCTTGACCGTACCGTCCATCCAAAGTTATGGACTATCTTTATCTTATTCACCTAACATATTATATTGGTGCTGACTAGATAAATCCAGAGGTCATAAAACGACGGTTTGATTAGGTTTGATCCAATGAAGGTTCCAGTCAGTCCACAGCCACAGTTGCTTGTAAAAGACAACAAGGCCTCTTTTTTCAATTGTTGAACATAATTCAGGACAGCTGAAGGATGCTGGAGAGTGGACGATTAAAAAAAAATCCACGTTTACCTATACCAGAACCTAAATTACTTATATATAGTCCTACAGAATCATGACAGGTTGTTGCCAGTACAGATCTGGTATCACACACGTATCATACTTACTTCTAACATCCATCTGGTGATGACTTTGCGCATGTATGGTTGGATGTCACTCTGGATGTGCTTGAAGTAGTTCTGTGGAGGTACATTAAAGAGTTGTAGTTGCATCATGTTGTCCAGTACCCTGGCGTCCCTGGTGAGTGTGGGGTCCTCACTCGCTATAGTCTCCTCTGGGCACGTGGGTACCTCTGAGCAATACAGCTCCATGCCTGACACTTGTGCCCTCCTAAAAATCTGCTGTGACTCCAGTTCAAATTTTGAACAAGAGCCGGATTTCGTGTCACATAAGCCGTCCTCCAGGTGGTGATACTCAGGCTTAACGTACCAGACAGAAGAGGAGTCTTAGCACTGACGAACTTGAAACTTAGGTGAATAAGTAAGGGTGTATCACACCTATATTTCAAAGTCAGGTACACTAACACTGTTACTTCACTATTAAGTCACTGATAATTATGAAGAACACTCTCTAAACACGTTGTCACAGGAGTAATGTAAAGTTATGGTATAATCCAGGAGTATGTGTGTGTGTGGACGAGAGAAGTGTGTGCCGAGGTGCGGAGCGAGCCAGAGGAACGTACTCTCACACTGCTCGTCTACACAACACTGAACAGCGACCACCCAGCACCAGCAGCTGCTACTCCAGCAAACGTGTTGCCAGATGCTGCTGCTAGCCAACCCTCCCTGACACACATCCAATGCCTAAATTTATTTTTCCCTTTTATTATAAATGTTTCATAAGAAATAAGATAAAGAATAAAATTTTGCTGACATTAAATAGTGTCATTCTTTTACATACGAGCCTCAAATACCAGGCAAAAAAACAACTTCACGTAACAAATATCTATTTATTAGTATCAATAATATTAGTCAAGTCTGAGAGTGCAGCGGATCATTCAATTTTTCACGTGATGCTGATGTATAATATACAATGACAAATAAGTAGACCTGCATCTTTATAAAGACGAGTTTCGCTTCTTAAACTCCATCTTAAAATAATTTCGTCATATACATATACGTATATACATGTACATATACTATATATATATATATATATATATATATATATATATATATATATATATATATATATATATATATATATATATATATATATATATATATATATATATGTCGTGCCGATTAGGTAAAACTTGCTATTTTGGCTTAAATAGCAACGCTCACTTTGCCATATAAGACAAGTGAAAATTTGTGTATGCAATAATTTCGCCAAAATCATTCTGAACATAACGAAAAAAATATATTTCATTGTGTTTGTTTATTATTAAATTAATGTTAACGTATCTAAAATATATTTAGTTGGGTTAGGCTAAATTAAGCTGCGCTTGTTGTAATAAGGTTAGGTAGGTTTTCAAAGTTTCTCTTGGTACAAAATTATAAATTCTTACATTAACATAAATGAAATATATATATATATATATATATATAATGTGTGTGTGTGTGTGTGTGTGTACTCACCTAATTGTACTCACCTAATTGTGGTTGTAGGGCCGAGACTCAGCTCCTGGCCCCGCCTCTTCACTGACCACTACTAGGTCCTCTCTCTCCCTGCTCCATGAGCTTTATCATACCTCGTCTTAAAGCTATGTATGGTTCCTGCCTCCACTACATCACTTGCTAGACTATTCCACTTCCTGACAACTCTATGACTGAAGAAATACTTCCTAACATCCCTTTGACTCCTCTAAGTCTTCAACTTCCAATTGTGACACCTTGTTTCTGTGTCCCATCTCTGGAACATCCTGTCTCTGTCCACCTTATCTATTCCAAGCAGTATTTTGTATGTCGTTATCATGTTTCCCCTAACCCTCCTGTTCTCCAGGGTCGTCAGGCCGATTTCCTTTCTTCATTGGACATTCCCCTTAGCTCCGGAACTGACCTTGTTGCAAACCTTTGCACTTTCTCTAATTTCTTGACGTGCTTGACCAGGTGTGGATTTCAAACTGGTGCTGCATACTCCAGTATGGGCCTGACGTACACAGTGTACAGTGTCTTGAACGATTCCTTACTAAGGTATCGGAACGCTATTCTCAGGTTTGCCAGGCGCCCATATCCTGCAGCAGTTGTCTGGTGTGTGTGTGAGTGTGTGTGTGTGTGTGTGTGTACTCACCTATTTGTACTCACCTATTTGTGGTTGCAGGGGTCGAGTCATAGCTCCTGGCCCCGCCTCTTCACTGATTGCTACTAGGTCCTCTCTCTCCCTGCTCCATGAGCTTTATCAAACCTAGTCTTAAAACTATGTATGGTTCCTGCCTCCACTATGTCGCTTTCTAAGCTATTCCACTTCCTGACAACTCTATGACTGAAGAAATACTTCCTAACATCCCTTTGACTCATAGGAGTCTTCAACTTCCAATTGTGACCCCTTGTTTCTGTGTCCCCTCTCTGGAACATCTTGTCTCTGTCCACCTTATCTATTCCTCGCAGCATTTTATATGTCGTTATCATGTCTCCCCTAACCCTCCTGTCCTCTAGTGTCGTCAGGCTGATTTCCCTTAACCTTTCTTCGTAGGACAATCCCCTTAGCTCTGGGACTAGTCTTGTTGCAAACCTTTGCACTTTCTCTAATTTCTTGACGTGCTTGACCAGGTGTGGGTTCCAAACTGGTGCTGCATACTCCAGTATGGGCCTGAAGTATATGGTATACAGAGTCTTGAATGATTCCTTAGTGAGGTATTGGAACGCTATTCTTAGGTTTGCCAGCCGCCCGTATGCTGCAGCAGTTATCTGATTGATGTGTGCCTCAGGAGATGTGCTCGGTATTATACTCACCCCAAGATCTTTTCTTTGAGTGAGGTTTGCAGTCTTTGGCCACCTAGACTATACTCTGTCTGCGGTCTTCTTTGCCCTTCCCGATATTCATGACTTTACATTTGGCAGGGTTAAATTCAAGGAGCCAGTTACTGGACCAGGCTTGCAACCTGTCCAGGTCTCTTTGTAGTCCTGCCTGATCCTCGACTGATTTGATTCTTCTCATTAACTTCACATCATCTGCAAACAGGGACACTTCTGAGTCTATCCCTTCCGTTATGTCATTCACATATACCAAAAACAGTACAGGTCCTAGGACTGACCCTTGTGGAACTCCACTCGTCACAGGTGCCCACTCTGACATCTCGTCACGTACCATGACTCGTTGTTGCCTCCCTGTCAGATATTCTCTGATCCATTGCAGTGCTTTTCCTGTTACGTGTGCCTGATCCTCTAGCTTTTGCATTACCCTCTTGTGAGGAACTGTGTCGAACGCCTTCTTGCAGTCCAAAAAAATGCAGTCTATCCACCCCTCTCTCTCGTGTCTTACTTCTGTTACCTTGTCATAAAACTCCAGTAGGTTTGTGACACAGGATTTTCCTTCCCTGAAACCGTGTGTGTGTGTGTGTGTGTGAGAGTGTGTTGAAGCGACTCAAATATTTAATTCCCACCCGCGGAGCCTACTTCAAAATCCTTAGCAATAATTTTAATTATTTCGTATTTTCTGTGTATAGAGAAAAGCTAAAAGATATAAATTAATATTACTGAATGTTCCCTGGACAGCAGTGCTAATTATTATTATTATTATTATTATTATTATTATTATTATTATTATTATTATTATTATTATTATTATTATTATTATTATTATTATTATTATTTGGCAGGTTAGTCCTAAAATTGACAAGCCAGTGTTCTAACGACTAATCCAGATGGCTCTAATAGGATTCCTGCAGCTAGGTCACTGTGGTCGCCCATGATAACCTCCCTATGGCGTATAGAAATATACCTAGTTTGATGAATCTTATTAAATCCAGCTGGTCCAGTGGTTAACACACTGACCTGTGAATTATAAGTACATAAGAAAGAAGGATCACTGCAGCAGGCCTACTGACCCATGCGAGGCAGGTCCATGTCACTCCCTGGCTTAAACCAATGACCCACCTAGTCAGGTCACTTCCACTTAAGGAAGGAGCACGGCATAAGACCTAGTAGCACAAGCTAGTCAGGTCCACCCACACCCACTCATGTATTTATCTAACCTATTTTTAAAACTACACAACGTCTTAGCTTCTATAACGGTACTCGGGAGTTTTCCACTCATCCACAACTCTATTACCAAACCAGTGCTTACCTATATCCTTCCTGAATCTGAATATATATATATATATATATATATATATATATATATGCAAAAAGATCACAGTAAACAGGTGATATCAAAATATGCAAAACAACCACTATGAAAAAATAGAGGAATTCCAAGCGCTTTCGTGACTACTCACATTATCAAGGAACTATAAAAGGAAACGTGAGAAGAAGGCTTATAATGTGAGTAGTCACGAAAGCGCTTGGAATTCTTCTATTTTTCATAGTGGTTGTTTTTATATATATATATATATATATATATATATATATATATATATATATATATATATATATATATATATATATATATATATATATATATATATATATATATATATATATAAAGCAGAATGGTTCGAATCCTTGGCTAGTTGCAGTGTTGTTATTGATCAATACCACTTGTTCTTGTATATATATATATATATATATATATATATATATATATATATATATATATATATATATATATATATATATATATATATATATATATATATATATATATATATAATACATATCATCATATATTTTTACTTTGAATTATTTTTTCTGTTAAAAATATCGTGAATATTATTAAAAAATCCCTTTAAAATGTAAACATACTATTAAAATTACATGTACATATACAGGAAAAAAAACCATGCTTGCAAAAATATATACTATCAACACAGTGTATGACGGTAGAAACCTTGAACAGAAGGTCGTAGTATGATAGTGCATTGCAGCCTCAAGTATGGAGACTCTTGTCAACATTACAAGACAGCTTTAAGTTTAAAGGCTCACCTTCAGGACTACAGCTGAAGGCGAGGTGGTGCACCAGTGCAACGTAGGCTCCAGTGCTCTCACCAAGGTGGTGCACCAGTGCAACGTAGGCTCCAGTGCTCTCACCAAGGTGGTGCACCAGCAACGTAGGCTCCAGTGCTCTCACCAAGGTGGTGCACCAGTGCAACGTAGGCTCCAGTGCTCTCACCAAGGTGGTGCACCAGTGCAACGTAGGCTCCAGTGCTCTCACCAAGGTGGTGCACCAGTGCAACGTAGGCTCCAGTGCTCTCACCAAGGTGGTGCACCAGTGCAACGTAGGCTCCAGTGCTCTCAAGGTGGTGCACCAGTGCACTAGGCTCCAGTGTCTCACCAGGTGGTGCACCAGTGCAACGTAGGCTCCAGTGCTCTCACCAAGGTGGTGCACCAGTGCAACGTAGGCTCCAGTGCTCTCACCAAGGTGGTGCACCAGTGCAACGTAGGCTCCAGTGCTCTCACCAAGGTGGTGCACCAGTGCAACGTAGGCTCCAGTGCTCTCACCAAGGTGGTGCACCAGTGCAACGTAGGCTCCAGTGCTCTCACCAAGGTGGTGCACCAGTGCAACGTAGGCTCCAGTGCTCTCACCAAGGTGGTGCACCAGTGCAACGTAGGCTCCAGTGCTCTCACCAAGGTGGTGCACCAGTGCAACGTAGGCTCCAGTGCTCTCGTCAAGGTGGTGCACCAGTGCAACGTAGGCTCCAGTGCTCTCGTCAAGGTGGTGCACCAGTGCAACGTAGGCTCCAGTGCTCTCACCAAGGTGGTGCACCAGTGCAACGTAGGCTCCAGTGCTCTCGTCAAGGTAGTGCACCAGTGCAACGTAGGCTCCAGTGCTCTCACCAAGGTGGTGCACCAGTGCAACGTAGGCTCCAGTGCTCTCGTCAAGGTAGTGCACCAGTGCAACGTAGGCTCCAGTGCTCTCACCAAGGTGGTGCACCAGTGCAACGTAGGCTCCAGTGCTCTCGTCAATGTAGTGCACCAGTGCAACGTAGGCTCCAGTGCTCTCACCAAGGTGGTGCACCAGTGCAACGTAGGCTCCAGTGCTCTCACCAAGGTAGTGCACCAGTGCAACGTAGGCGCCAGTGCTCTCACCAAGGTGGTGCACCAGTGCAACGTAGGCTCCAGTGCTCTCACCAAGGTGGTGCACCAGTGCAACGTAGGCTCCAGTGCTCTCACCAAGGTGGTGCACCAGTGCAACGTAGGCTCCAGTGCTCTCACCAAGGTAGTGCACCAGTGCAACGTAGGCGCCAGTGCTCTCACCAAGGTGGTGCACCAGTGCAACGTAGGCTCCAGTGCTCTCGTCAAGGTAGTGAACCAGTGCTGAGGGAATCATGTCGGTCACGCAAATGGCCCACATATAGGATAATGAAATTTATGACGACGTTTTGGTCTGACTTGACGTTTCGGTCCAAGTCGAACAGAAACGTCGTCATAAATCTCACTCTCCTACGTCCCAGTTATTTATGTATTGTTACAGTCACGGATATAATGACAAAGTCTCCGTTGTATACACTCCACAGTTCAAGTAAATAATCCCTCTTCTCTTGTCTCTCAGTACAATCATACAACTCATCGTCTCTCAGTACATAACGAACGTTTTGATACCACTCTTACGATTCTTCCCACTTACGTAATTTTATTATTTATTCTCACAAATACGAAACATCAAATAACGTACCCAAATACAAACTCCAAAAATATCCTTATTTTTAGAGTTGACGTAGGTCGTTGTTAGACGTAGACGCATAGTAACGCCAGAGAGTGTGAACAACGTATTTGCAGAAGACAGTGAACATTTAATACGTGATGACGATGGTAATATAAACAGTAATGAGAAAGCTAAAAGCGGAAGTAGAAGGGATGGATGGGAGGAGGAGGGAGAGAGTAAGAGAGGAGGGGTGAGGGGTGTCACGACCATAGTCTCCGTGGGAGGGTGGGTGAAAGGCACGACCCCAGTCTCTATGGGAGGGTGGGTGAGAAAAGGGTACGACATCAATCCCTGACTGTGGGAGAGTGGGTGAGGGGAAGCAATCTCTGACTGTAGGAGAGTGGGTGATGGGAAGCAGTCCCTGACTGTGGGAGAATGGGTTAGGGGAAACAATCCATGACTGTGGGAGTACTGTGTCTAACTTTGCAGACGACTCTATAACTTGCACGAGAGTGTCATTCATTCAGGACACAGTAAACCTCCAAGCAGATATAAACCAAGTCTTCCAGAGGGCCGCAGTTACTCCCTCATGAAAAAACCTAAGGAATTTTTTTTAGAAAGAAGTATAAAACAAATTCTAACCACATAACAGAATGAGAAACAAATATGAAGGGCATAGGAATGATAATACCAGAGGATCTCACCTTCAACGATCACAACAATGTTATTATCGAGTATAATGACAGGATGGATAATGAGCACCTTCAAAAGAAGGGATGCCAAATAAATGATTCTATTTAAGTCATTGGCTCTGGTGGTCTGGTGGATAAAGCTCTTGCTTCACACGGCGAGGGCCTGGGTTCGATTCCCAGCCAGGGCAGAAACATTGGGCGTGTTTCTTTACACCTGTTGTCTATGTTCCCCATCAGTAAAATGGGTACCTGGGTGTTAGTCGACTGGTGTGAGTCGCATCCTAGGACACTGACCTAATCTGCCCGAAATGCTCAGCATAACAAGGGACTTTCTATATAGTAGTATGTCACTGATGTCAGCTAGGCCTGTATACCATGTACATGTACTTGTAGTAAATAAAGATATTATTATTATTATTATTATAGGCTGGAATATTGCTGTACAGTTACAGCCCCTTTCGAGGCAGGCGAAATTGCTGATCTGGAGAATATACAGAAAGAATTCACAGCTGCAAGTATAAGTTCAGAAAAATATCTCAGTTACTGAGAACGTTTGAAGTCTCTTGACTTGTACTCCTTGGAAAGTAGGGGAGAAAATCCTAGACGGGTCAAAAATCTGCACACATTAATCACTCCCTATGAAACCAAAAGACTAGGCACACGGTGCAAGCAAGAGTACCATGAATTCACTATGAGAAAACACAATAAGTGTCAGGGGCCCAAAACTATTCAACAGCCTCCCAACATACATAAGAGGGAATTGTCAATAGACCCCTGGCTGTCTTCAAGAGGGAAAGGGACAGATACCTCAAGTCAGTACCTGACCAGCCGGACCGTGGTTCGTAGGTGGGATTGCTTGTGGCCAGCAGTAATAGCCTGATTGATCAGGCCCTGATCCACCGGGAGGGCTGGTCAAGGACTAGGCGTTGCTCCCCGGAACGACCTCCAGGTAGGTACGCAGGCAGGCCACTATTAGTCACCAATAAAGTGCTGCTAATGGATACCACTACTGTGTACCACTAGTGTGTATGAATAATGTGTAACACAAGTGGGTACCACTAGAGGGTGTTACTAGTGGGTACCACTAGAGGGTGTTAAAAGTGGGCATTACTAGAGGGCACCACTGGAGGATGTCACTAAATGGTACTACTAATGGGTATCACTAAATGACACCACTACAGGGTACCACTAGAGGGTGTCTCTAGAAGGTGCCACTAGTTTGCACCACTAGAGAGGTACCACTAAATGAATCCACAAAAGAGTACCACTTGGGGGTACTACTTGAGGGTGTCACTAGTGGGCATCACTAGAGGAACCTCTAGAGGGTGTCACTACTGGGCACCACTAGTGGGTACCACTACAGAGTGTCACTATTGGGCACAACTAGAGGGTACCACTAGAGGGTGTCACTAGTGGGCACCAATAGAGGGTGCTCTAGTTAGCACCATTAGTGGGTACCACTAGAGGATGGCACAAGTGGGCACCACTAGACGGTACCACTAGAGGGTGTCTCTAGAAGGTACCTCTAGTCTGCACCACTAGAGGACACCACTATTGTAGCCCACTAGAGGGAACCACTAGAGGGGTGCCACTAAATGGCACCACTAGTGGGTGCCACTAGAGGGTGTCACTAGTGAACATCACTAGAGAGCACCACTAGAGGGTACCACTAGAGGGTGTCACTAGTGGGCCCAACTAGAGGGTGCCACTAGAAGTGGTCACTAGTGGGTACCACTATTGGCCACCACTTGAGGGGTGTCACAAGTGTGCACCACTAGAGGGTGCCACTAGTTGGCACCACTATTGGTCACCACTAGAGGTTGTCACAAGTAGGCACCACTAGAGGGTGCCACTAGAGGTGTCACTAGTGGGTACCACTAGAGGGTATCACTAGTAAGTACCACTACTGGGCACCACTAGAGGGTACTATTAGAGGGTGTCACTAGTGGGTACCACTAGTGAATAAAACTAGTGAGCACTACTAGTGGGTACCACTAGAGGGTGCCACTAGTTGCATCACTGTTGGGCACCACTAGAGGGTGTCACAAGTGGGCGCCACTAGAGGGTGTCACTATAGGTTACACTAGTGAGCACCACTATTGGGCACAACTAGAGGGTACCACTAGAGAGTGCCACAAGTGGACACCTCTAATGGGCACCACTAGGTGGCACCATTGGGGTGCCACAAGTGGGTACCACTAGAGGGTGTCACTAGTGGGTAACACTAGTTGGCACCCCTATTGGGCACCACTAGAGAGTGTCACAAGTGGGCACCTCTAATGGGCACCACTACGTGGCACCATTGGGGTGTCACTAGTGGGTACCACTAGAGGGTATCACTAGTGAGCACAACTATTGGGCACCACTAGAGAGTGTCACAAGTGGGCACCTCTGATGGGCACCACTTCGTGGCACCATTGGGGTGTCACTAGTGGGTACCACTAGAGGGTATCACTAATGGGTACCACTAGAGGGCGTCACTAGTGGGAACCACTAGTGTATAAAACTAGTGGGCACTATTAGTGAGTACACTAGATGGTGTCACTAGTGGTTACCACCAGAGGGTACCACTAGAGGGTGTCACCAGTTGGCATCACTAGAAGGTACCACTAGAGGGTGTCACTAGTGGGTACCACCATAGGGTACCAGTAGAAGGTGTCACCAGCGGGCATCACTAGTGGGTACCACTAGATGGTACCCCTAGTGCATGAAACTAGGGGGCACTACAAGTGGGTAGCACTAGAGGGTACTACTAGAGGGTGTCTCTAGTGGGCATCACTAGAGGGTACCACTACAGAGTGTCACTAGTTTTCACCACTAGAGGGAGTCACTAGTGGGTGCCACTAAAGGGTACCACTAGAGGGTGTCACTAGTCGGCACCACTAGAGGGTGTCATTAGTGAATACCACTAGAGGGTACCACTAGAGGGTGTCACTAGTTGGCACCACTATTGGGCACAATTAGAGAGTGTCACATGTGGGCACCACTAATGGGTACCACTAGGTGGCACCATTGGACGTGTCAATAGTGGGTACCACTAGAGGGTACCACTAGTGAGCACCACTATTGGGCACCACTAGAGGGTACCATTAGAGGGTATCACTAATGGGTACCACTAGAGGGCGTCATTAGTGGGTACCACTAGAGGGTCCCACTAGTGGATAAAACTAGTGGGCACTACTAGTGAGTACCACTAGATGGTATCAATAGTGGGCATCAAGAGAGGGATACCACTAGAGGGCACCATTGGTGTTCACCACTACTAGACGTCACTAGAGGGTACCACTAGAGGGTTTCACCAATGGGCACCACTAGAAGGTACCACTAGAGGGTGTCACTAGTGGGTACCACTAGAGGGTATGACTAATAGGCACAGTATGACACAGTAGGACTCGAAATTGCAAACTCTGTATCAGAGTACACAGTACTTTACCACAGAGCCAGACCTCAGATAAGTATGGGCCCCAGGGCACCAAGCTTGTTTTCAAAGATATAGAGTTTGGTTCGAGTCCTGCTGTCCCCTTAGCGTTGGTGACCCCAGCAACGTTGGTGACCCCAGCAACTTTGGTGACTCCAGCAACGTTGGTGACCCCAGCAACGTTGGTGACCCCAGCAACGTTAGTGACCGCAAGCAGCGTTAGTGCCCCCAGCAACGTTAATGACCCCAGCAACGTTAGTGACCCCAGCAACGTTAGAGACCCCAGCAGCGTTTGTGTCTTCTAGAGCGCTAGTGACCCAAGCAGTATTAGTGACCCCACCAGTGTTAGTGACCCCAAGCACTATTAGTGACCCCAGTAGTGTTAGTGACCCCCAGCAGCGTTGGTGACCCCAGCAGCTTTGGTGACCCCAGCAGTGACCCCAATGTCATATCACTAGAGAGACGGGAAACTCAATTACCATCAACATTGTGATATAAGGAACTAAAAGAGAGCGGACACTGACTGACTTAACTCCACTTAACCTTGAACCAGCCACTTATGTAAGAGTATCTTATGAAGAATGACAAATTCAAGGTGAGGAAAGTATACTGTATTGAATACTTCACACTTTTACAACTTGTCATACCGTATGAAGTGATGACAATGGTATACTTGGTTAATGGTAACCGGGATTTGACACTAAGATTCCCGGGGAGATATTATAATGTGAGAAATTTGGGACTATTATTAGTTGACAAAACTGAATATCATTAGACTTAAAGAATGTACTACCCAGCGTCACAACGGTACAACGTCACAACGGTACAACAGTACAACGGTACAACGTTTCCATGTGCTGTTGTGACTGATCATAGCATTTCATCCTGTCCTTGTTCGCCCTACTATTTCATGAGAACATTCGGTACGTTGCAGTCATGTCTTAAAATGTCTTCTCTTGCAGTCAGCACTACACAAATAACTATCTTAAAAGAATAAAACTTATGGCGACGTTTCGGACCGCCTTGGACCATAAACTATATATATATATATATATATATATATATATATATATATATATATATATATATATATATATATATATATATATATATATATATAGTGACGCTTTTATGTGACTAGTTAATGGTCCAAGACGGTCCGAAACGTCGTCATAAGTGTCATTCTTCTATGTGTGGGTTATTTATGTATTGTTCCATCCTTTTTATCTTCACTGGAGTCCTCAGGTTCAGTTCATTTAGTGTCTTCTCATAGTGCAAACCTCTCTACTCTAGGACTAATATGATTGCAAACCTCTTGACCTTTTCAAGTTCTTGAATGTCCTTGATCAAGTGGGGTGACCATGCTGTTAACTCCCATATCTGTTTCTTTAGACTACATTTATAATTCCTCTCCTCAGACTCGCATCTGCATGACCTTTATTATGCAGGGCAGAAAATATGTGTATAAAAAACGCTCCATTAATAATGTGAAAGGACGGGATTTGTTCTGAAAAAGGACGCGTATTAGTCCTGTACAGTGACCGGAGAGGAGAGTGTGTAGGCAATACCAGGATAGACGTGGTTAGTGTTTGGTGTTTGTTTGAGTAAGGGGAAAGGGGGGATTTTGGGTAATTTTATGCCATAGGTTGTTTTAATAATTTTGTATTTGCTCTTATGATATTACCTGTAAGGCCCTAGTATGTAGAGATACCTGTTTAAGTTTTGGTCAGAAGGGGAGGTGTCACAGAGCCCCACTGTTAATATGTAGAGGGTAGGTTGTGTGTTTTATAATTAAGGTTACTTAATATTAATATATTATATTTTTGTATATGTTAGATTTTGTGCCCTACCTGATAGTTAATATAAATACTGACCATTTACTTGATGTTTTTTTGTGAAGAAACAAGCTTGGCCCTAGGTTGGTGTATTTTGTTTAATATTTTAAATGCCCCTAGACAAAGCATTTACCCATTGGTGCCAGGTCATATTTACGTAACGTAATATATATGTTACACCTTTCAGTTATCCAAATTGAGCTTTGCCAGACACTAATCTGACAGCACCTTAAATCTGTCTTAAATCTCTATGATCCTTGGTGGAACTTCCTTGGTAAGTTAACCTCGCTAAGTGTGACACTTTCTATGTTGTCATTCTTCTTGCTGTTTTAGGTGGTGTAAAGACTTGTTTACACCCTTAAAATATGAAGAATTCATAAGCTATTTTACAGTTAACCGGTAATTGTGTTGCCTCTAGTGTCTTATTTAATTAAGATCTTTACTATGGATTCTGGCAGTGGGTCTCCTCATCACATCAGCGCCCGTTGTGGTAAGTGTTGTGTTTGCTCACTGAGTTGTGGATTCTGGAGTGCAGTCACAACTCTTGGCATCCCAGTTTAATCTACAATCTACCTATAATGCCGGTGATTGTAATTTAAGAGGCGGGCCCAGGAGCCGAGACTCAACCACGAGAGAACAACTCGGTTAGGTCAACTAGGTGTCAATGCTGACTGATTTCTGCACGGATTTTGGCAGGAAATTTTCTGTCAAACAAATCTAAGTGGAGGGAATATTCATGGATTGTAAAAAAAAAAAAACATTCATCCTTACACAAAAAACAAATGAGCGATCAACAAACTGAAGAAGCATTCAGGAATAACAACAAAGGTACTGGAGTGGATCACAGATTACGCAGATAAAGTGTCAGGATGGGTAGGCATGACGTGTGGGGTCCCACCAGTGTTAATACTGGGACCGCAACTGTTCCTCGGGAAACACAGGAAGAACATTTATTGTTTTACTATAGTTTTCTGTGGTTTACACAGTGAATGCCACAAACATGGATCCCTGCATTAATCGCCTGAAGCAGTTATATATTATAAAGTTATATATCATAAAGGCTTTGTCAAGGACTGGGCCTCGGGGGCGCTGACCCCTGGAACACTCTCCAGGTAGACACTTTCTGAGTTAAAAGGTACAAATGTATCAAGGTCTAGAAACAACATATGTTTAAAAAAATCAGAAATTCTCGTCTATGTTCCTAGCCATACAACTTACCCTATATACTAGGTAAACGCCAGATAATAAGAGATAAAATTTAATGTATTGCTGTTCGTGGATGATATAAAACTAATGATACAAGACGCTGATGTAGCTGGGTATGCCTACCCCATACCTGTTTCCAATGACTACCGATAGGGGAGCTGTGTCTGTAGACCTGTGCTACCGCCTGGTGGCTATAGGCCTACCTTCATCTCACCCCACAATACACTGCATCCCCCTCACTCAGCAAGCAGCCTACAGACAGGGCTTGGCCTCTGGGCCATGCCTAGACACATTGCCTATACCAAGAATACCAATAAACCTACACTACGCCTCCGAAAAGTATTATTCATCACCAACCATTTTGTTTGATATAACTGGCGGCAGCGGTGGGATACACGACTTGAACAGACCACAGGCTTGGCCAAACCCAACGATTACTAAAAATTAGTCTCAGAAAATGCATTTATTAAAATAAAGGATAAAAAAAATGTAGAATGATTTCATTTAATAATCATTACTTGTCAACATAAACATAATTTCCCCTACCATAGGCAACATTAAAATATACTGAATATTTAGAGGATGCTTCATCATATTAATATACTTGGTCAAAGAAACTAATGACTCACACATCAAGGATCATGATGGGCTTACAAATCAGCTGAATGGCTGCCTGGACGACCAAGACCAATCACAGAGCTCCTCTCCCACCACACGGCTGCCCATCAATATATATGTTAATTAAATGACTTTTTATACCAAAGTGACCAATTAAATCTCCAATAAATGAGATAACGAACTGAGAATTAGCTGTTTGGTTCTCAGCCTCATGATACACATCTATAGACACAATACAAACATTCACACACACACACAAACACACACACACAGGAGAACCCAGACTCAGGAGGAAGCTCTAATACAACCACCTTCAGATGTTCCCCAACCTGGACAACCCCAATGCAACCAAACAACCTAACCCAAAACACACATGCCATACCCAATGATTCCACCCACCTCAGTACAAACTCCACCTTCACACCAACCACCCATAGTTCCCCATCAGATCTCCCACTTTCCCAACCCCAACATACCCCCCAGACTACGGTTTTAGAAAAGAAGTTAAAGGTTTGGTATACAAATGCAGATGGTATAACAAATAAATGTGAGGAGTGGCATGAAAGAATAAAGGAGACATCCCCAGACATAATAGCACTCACAGAAACGAAACTCACCAGGATGATAACAGATGCAATCTTCCCACCCGGATATCAAATCCTCAGGAAAGATAGAGGGAGCAGAGGGGAGGAGGAGTTGCACTGCTCATTAAGAACAGGTGGGGATTTGAGGAAGTGGAAGGAATGGATGGAATGGGTGAAAGGGACTACATAGTAGGAACAATTCAGTCTGAGGGCCATAAGGTGATAATTGCTGTAATGTACAACCCGCCACAGAACTGCAGGAGGCCAAGAGAAGAATACGACGAGAGCAACAGAGCAATGGTAGACACACTAGCCGAGGTAGCCAGAAGAGCCCACATGGGGAGAGCAAAGTTACTAGTTATGGGTGATTTCAATCACAAAGAGATTGATTGGGAAAACCTAGAGCCCCATGGGGGTCCTGAATCATGGAGAGCCAAGATGATGGATGTGGTACTGGAAAACCTCATGCATCAACATGTTAGAGACACTACCAGAGAGAGGTGGGGATGATCCAGCAAGACTGGACCTAGTATTCACCTTGAGTAGTTCGGACATCGAGGATATCACGTATGAAAGGCCCCTTGGAGCTAGTGATCATTTGGTTCTGTGTTTTGATTATATAGTTGAGCTACAAGTGGAGAGGGAGCAGGAATAGGAAGGAGAAACGAAACTACAAAAGGGGGACTACACAGGCATGAGGAACTTCCTACAAGACGTTCAGTGGGAGAGAGAATTGGCAGGAAAACCAGTAAAAGAAATGATGGAATATGTGACAACCAAATGCAAAGAGGCAGAGGAGAGGTTTGTCCCCAAGGAAACAGAAGTAATGGGAAGACCAGAACGAGTCCTTGGTTCACCCAGAGGTGTAGGGAGGCAAAAGTAAGTGTAATAGAGAATGGAAAAGTACAGAAGACAAAGGACCCAGGAAAATAAAGAGATTAGCCGAAGAGCCAGAAACGAATATGCACAGGTAAGAAGGGAGGCTCAGCGACAATATGAAAATGATATAGCATCAAAAGTCAAGTCTGACCCGAAGCTGTTGTATAGCCACATCAGGAGGAAAACAACAGTCAAGGACCAGGTAATCAGGCTGAGAAAGGAAGGTGGGAGTTCACAATAAACGACCAAGAGGTATGTGAGGAGCTCAACATGAGATTTAAAGAAGTATTTACACAGGAGACAGGTAGGACTCCAGGAATTCAGAATAGGGAGGTATACCAACA
This sequence comes from Cherax destructor, assembly GCA_009830355.1. Classification (NCBI taxonomy): domain Eukaryota; kingdom Metazoa; phylum Arthropoda; class Malacostraca; order Decapoda; family Parastacidae; genus Cherax; species Cherax destructor. Next base: position 127,073 of record WNWK01003627.1, read on the forward strand.
AGTGCTGGATGAAATACACACAACCGAGGAGGAGGTGAAGAAGCTGCTATGTGAACTCGATACCTCAAAAGCGGTGGGACCGGATAACATTTCTCCGTGGGTCCTTAGAGAGGGAGCAGAGATGTTGTGTGTGCCACTAACACAAATCTTCAACACATCCATTGAAACTGGGCAACTACCTGAGGCGTGGAAGATGGCAAATGTAGTCCCAATTTTTAAGAAAGGAGACAGACACGAGGCATTAAACTACAGACCTGTGTCACTGACGTGTATAGTATGCAAAGTCATGGAGAAGATCATCAGGAGGAGAGTGGTGGAGCACCTAGAAAGACACAAGCTTATAAACGACAACCAGCACGGTTTCGGGGAAGGAAAATCCTGTGTCACAAACCTACTGGAGTTTTATGATAAGGTAACAGAAGTAAGACACGAGAGAGAGGGTGGATAGACTGCATTTTTGGACTGCAAGAAGGCGTTCGACACAGTTCCTCACAAGAGGTTAATGCAAAAGCTAAAGGATCAGGCACACGTAACAGGAAAAACACTGCAATGGATCAGAGAATATCTGACAGGGAGGCAACAACGAGTCATGGTACGTGACGAGATGTCAGAGTGGGCACCTGTGACGAGTGGAGTTCCACAAGGGTCAGTCCTAGGACCTGTACTGTTTTTGGTATATGTGAATGACATAACGGAAGGATAGACTCAGAAGTGTCCCTGTTTGCAGATGATGTGAAGTTAATGAGAAGAATAAAATCAGTCGAGGATCAGGCAGGACTACAAAGAGACCTGGACAGGCTGCAAGCCTGGTCCAGTAACTGGCTCCTTGAATTTAACCCTGCCAAATGTAAAGTCATGAATATCGGGGAAGGGCAAAGAAGACCACAGACAGAGTATAGTCTAGGTGGCCAAAGACTGCAAGCCTCACTCAAAGAAAAGATCTTGGGGTGAGTATAATACCGAGCACATCTCCTGAGGCACACATCAATCAGATAACTGCTGCAGCATACGGGCGGCTGGCAAACCTAAGAATAGCGTTCCAATACCTCACTAAGGAATCATTCAAGACTCTGTATACCATATACGTCAGGCCCATACTGGAGTATGCAGCACCGGTTTGGAACCCACACCTGGTCAAGCACGTCAAGAAATTAGAGAAAGTGCAAAGGTTTGCAACAAGACTAGTCCCAGAGCTAAGGGGATTGTCCTACGAAGAAAGGTTAAGGAAATCGGCCTGACGACACTAGAGGACAGGAGGGTTAGGGGAGACATGATAACGACATATAAAATACTGCGAGGAATAGATAAGGTGGACAGAGACAAGATGTTCCAGAGAGGGGACACAGAAACAAGGGGTCATAATTGGAAGTTGAAGACTCCTATGAGTCAAAGGGATGTTAGGAAGTATTTCTTCAGTCATAGAGTTGTCAGGAAGTGGAATAGCTTAGAAAGCGACATAGTGGAGGCAGGAACCATACATAGTTTTAAGACTAGGTTTGATAAAGCTCATGGAGCAGGGAGAGAGAGGACCTAGTAGCAATCAGTGAAGAGGCGGGGCCAGGAGCTATGACTCGACCCCTGCAACCACAAATAGGTGAGTACAAATAGGTGAGTACACACATACACACACACACACAGGATTTCGAAGTGTTTCGTTACACACACACAACAGGCCTAGTGTCTAATCGACATGTGCCTAGGACAAAATGGTAACTAACTAACTAACAGGACCCTGTACACTATGTACGTTAGGCCTATATTGGAGTATGCAGCACCAGTTTGGAACCCACACCTAGCCAATCACGTAAGGAAACTAGAGAAAGGGCAAAGGCTTGCAACAAGACTAGTCCCGGAGCTAAGGAGTATGTCCTACGTGGAAAGGTTAAGGAAAATCGACCTGACGACACTGGAGGACAGGAGAGATAGGGGGGACATGATAACGACATATAAAATACTGAGAGGAATCGACAAGGTTGACAGAGACAGGATGTTCCAGAGATGGGACACAGCAACAAGGGGACACAGTTGGAAGTTGAAGACTCAGATGAATCACAGGGATATTAAGAAGTATTTCTTCAGTCACAGAGTTGTCAGGAAGTTCAATAGTCTGGGAAGTGATGTAGTGGAGGTAAGATCCATACATAGCTTTAAGAAGAAGTATGATAAAGCTCATGGAGCAGGACAAGTGACCTAGTAGCGACCAGTGAAGAGGCGGGGCCAGGAGCTGGAACTCGACTCCTGCAACCACAACTAGGTGAGTACACACACACACGCACAAAAATATTTCTAGCCATGAAGTACATGGCTAGAAAAAAATATTCTTGAGTCTACAATTATTAAACACGATAAACATTCGTTATATATTGGCAGTAGTGGGTTATTCTAGAAGATTCATTAAAAATTAAGGCTACCATGCAAAAGATTCTTATATGAATGTCTTAGCTGCCAGGGTTCCACTCCAAGTTTGTCTCCCGGTTTGAGGCTCGACTCTTAGTCTACCATTTAGGTAAAACTTGCGAGTTTGTCTTAAATAGCAACGCTCATCTTGCCATACACACACACACACACACACACACACACACACACACACACACACACACACACACACACACACACACACACACACACATACGCCCCTGGTGAGCACAGTGGTAAGCTCTTGCTTCACGCACGGAGGGGCCGAGGTTAATTCCCGGGTGGGGCAGAAACATTTCGAAGTGTTTCCTTACACACACATACACACACATACATACAACAGGCCTAGTGTCCTAATTGACATGTGCCTAGGACAAAATGGTAACTAACTAACACACACACACACACACACACACACACACACACACACACACATATATATATATATATATATATATATATATATATATACAGGTGGAGGCTGAAATTAATCTTTGAGCATCCACTGCCACGAGTGTCCTAGCAACATGAAACAAGCCTAGTTCGCTAGGCTCATGTTGTTTTTAGGATCAGGGGGCATAGTGGATAGGGTGATACGTATGCTGTGTTGTCTCTTGAGGCGGGACAATGTGTCGTGGAGTCGAATCCTGGCCTGACTCAGTTTGGTAAATGTTTCAGTTCCAATTGTTTTATTGTTTCATTGCTATATATATATATATATATATATATATATATATATATATATATATATATATATATATATATATATATATATATATATATATATATATATATATATATATAGAACAGGCCACATGGGGAAGGAAATCTTTAGCTTCAGATTTTTCGAACTCTCAGGAGCTTGCAATGTTGCAACACAACAACGGATAGAAGTGGAAATTCTTTGAGGCAACGCAGAAGGAATCAATGGCAGCCAATGGACTCTGTGTCATCGGCTGCTATTGATTCCTTCTGCTTTGCCTCAGATAATTTTTCCTCCTATCTATTGTTGTCTTGCAACATTGCAAGCTCCTGACGACGTACGAGAGTACGAAAGATCTTGCGCTAAAGATTTTCCTCCCAAATAACAGCAGTGAAAAAATAAGGAAATTTCTCACACTATCAAAGAATTGTAAAAAAATTAGGACAACAGAAGAATTATAAGACTGAGATATCATCTTACATATGACCTCACACTTGACCCAACACGCTGTTATCACACCTAAGCCTTGCTATCCACATAAAAACTCTTTACTGCTTTAAATAACGTACTACATATTCCATACATTTGCAACATCTGCTAAATTGCTCTCTTATCCACCCTATCATAAGCCTTTTCTAAAACCATAAATGCCATGAATAGTTCCTTACATTTATCTAAGCATTGTTCACTTACATGCTTCAGTGTAACCACGTGATCTACACGTCTCATGCCCTTCCTAAAGCCTTCTTGTTCTTCTGCAAACCTTACCTATAAGTTTCTTCAAACTGCTGGAGATGCCATCCTTTACCTGCTTGCCCACGCTCTCAGATGCTTGTAGCATCCTGTTGTCTATAAGGAAGGTTATAAGAGGTTGTGCCGTTTCCATTAGGACAGCCTCATACGCAAACATATCATATTATGTCACTTTTGGGGGATTTATAACTTCTGAGCATTGTCTTGTGTCTTCAGTATGTGTCAACTGTTTTGACTCTGTTGTTTAAATGCATTAATGAACATAGCCTCTGAGAGGAAGGGTTAGCACCCTGAATCTCATTCAGAGTATTATTAAAACACTGCCGTTGTGAACTTAGTTTCCGCACCATCTTGGAGAGTGGTGTCAACACTAGGTCGTGAACTATGATCTGGGACAGGTCACTTTGGAGCATTTTGAGATCCAAATTTATTATTCATCTATCCTGCATGGAGAGACTGTGTGCCTGTGTGGAACATACTAAAGATCTTGGGATTGACTTTGTTTGGGTTAGGTCAGTCTTTAATTGTCTGTATTGTTTGCTGTTAACTTAGTCTCAGGAAAAAGGTTTCTTCTACATACTAAGTAGTGAGTGGATTCAATATTTGTTTAGCTTGTAGAGTCAGCCTACATTAGGATTTAATAGATTTTGTTTCTGATTGTGGAAAAATACACTTGTGTACAGTTTACGAAATCTTTCATCACGGACCATCAACTGAAAAAGCCCCTCGTGGTGAAATATTTCCAGCAATAAATGTTCTGAGCTGAACATACCTGGAATCTACATGGAAGGTGTTCCAGGGGTCAACACCCCCGCGGCCTAGTCTTTGACCTGGCCTCGTGGTGGATCAACTAGCTGTTACTGCTGGACGCACGCAATTCAACGTGCGAACCACAGCCCGGCTGGTGAAGGCAGCCAGCAATCTATTTTATTTTATATTTTATTTATAAAAACCACATTATACACAAGTTACATATGCCAACGTACATCTTAACATACATAGGAACAACACCTCTGAACATATAAAAAAAAACATATCTTAACAAGTAAACAGGCCATCATGCCAGCATGAAAATATGCAAAATTTCAAAATATACAGTAATACAAACTCAAAACAATGTACCCTACACCATATATAGGTTAACAACCTATATAATATGACAACACAAGTAAAAACCACTATAACCTCCCACAAAACCTCACCCACAAAACCCCATCCATAACACATATTTTGTTGTACATCTTATGAGCCAAAACGAAATATATACAAAACATATGTATAATGACAGCAGTACATACATGTATGACACTATACGTGCCAAAATTAAACACAGACAGGCCGACTCGCCAACGCAAAAATATACAAGGATTCCAGAAGACCCAAAAAGGTGTCACAAAATATTACAAAAGAAATTTATCCTTCACAACAAGTATAGGTAAAACACCTAGACAGGAAAACAGGCATGAAAGAACCCCTGTTACCCCCCACAGAAACCCACCCCACCCCTGATCCAACACCCACACAAACAAAAAAATAATATTAATACTTAAACCAGAAGCAAACCTATGATAACTAGTACATAACAGGTATAAACAACTCTCCACATCTAAAACATAGTACGTGTCCAAACTCAAAAGTATACATTTTTTTTTTAAATATAATGAAAAACACACAAAGGAACATTAACCACATGACTGTAAAGCAATGTCTAATCATTACCAAACTTAGAATCTATCATACAATAATAACATGTCCTAAACACATATATATTCATAACACACAGACCCCCCCCCAAAAAAAAAACCTGATTAAACATAGAGACATTTATAACCTAAAACAGTAATGGCACAAGCCAACCATCTATAGCTTACAAACAGAACATTTTTAAACGATCCTCTTTATTTTCTTTTTGTTTTTCTTAACATGTGTATATGATTATTTATGTTTACAAGAAAACATACACCAAAACATTACACTGCCTTGGCTTCTAACAAAACATAATCTCCAATCAATAACAGACTAAAAAGAAAATGGGGGAATACTACCCCAAAAAGACTACTGAAACAGAAACAAAACCCACAACCCTTCCCTCTGACCTCTACCCACCCCCCATTAAAACCAACACTCGCCACCCTACACCCCCCAAAAGCACCCCCCCACCCTACACCCCCCAAAAGCACCCCCCACCCCACCACAAAACCCCCTACTCACACACACATCTACTCCCCGCCACCCCAACCCTACACAAAAACAACACACACGCCTTCTATACTAAACCTCACAACCCCACACAAACAGAAAACACCCCCCCCTCCCAACTAACTGGAGCCCAGCCCAAACACCTTACCACCGTCCCTGAAGTAACTTATGCACTGTAATCTGTCGATATTCAAATGGGAAAGCAGTGTCCCAAGCCCTACCATAAATCCCCTTATTGCGACATTTCGTCCTATAAAAACCAGCTGCTAAAGCCTTAATTTTAATGTCACCCCTCATTTCCCTCATTCCCCATGAAAGATGTGTAAAATCTAGAACTAAGTATGACAAAGCCCTTCAAATACCTTCCGAGAACTCCTCCATATCTAAACTAAGCGCTCGTAACACTGATAAACCCTTTCCCCCAAATGACCACAAAACCCAACTAAACCACTCCCTCACTGCCTCGACTCCTTCACAAAAATACACCGCGTGATACGCCGTATCTAGCCCCCCACACCTGGAACACTTCCCATCTCCTACAATCCCCATTACAAAAAGCTGCGCTTTAGAAGCCAAAATCCCATGCAAAAATCTAAACCCTGTGTCCCTAACCCGTGGTTGCAATTTCAATTTCCGCAACCAACCCCAAGTTTCCCTCCAATCATTCATCGTAAAAGTTGCCTCCCCCTGCATCTCCTGTTCCTTCATAAATACCCTATCCAATCTACTCACCCTAGTCCTGCCAGGTTCTCTCACAACCATCAGGAAATGCAGAATTGATTCATACCCTAATAACTCCCTCCCCCCCACCACCTACGTACCTCCTTCATTACCAAACCTACACTCCTACCCCCTCCCCTCCCCTCACTAAATACTCCTGTTATTCAAAAACGCTCCTTAACCAACACCTTAAGGGTACTAAGCTCAAACTTCCCCTTTTAACCCTAGTTTCAACCACCTCCCTACTTAACCAATGCCTCCCATGACCCCATACAAACCTAAGTACACCATGCAACAGCCTCCTCATATCCACTTCCAACAGGGGGTATACCGCTGCACAAAACCACAATTTACTATACACCAAAACATTTACCACCACCACCCTTTGTAATAATGTCACTTCCCCAACACCCCAACCCTGCATCCTACTTAAGCAGCATCCACCACCGCTCTCGAATTCTCCTCCCTAGCTTCCAACAGATCATCACTAAAAACAATCCCACATATTTTTAACACATCTACACATTTCCACCCTTCCCTAGATTCCAACATTATCCCCTTCCAACTCCCCACCTCTAAAAGGTTGGATTTTCCCCTATTTACCCGCATGCCTGTTGCTCGCCCAAAAACGTCCACCAAACCATTAATCAGTCTCAGATGCTCCCCATTCCTAACCAATATAGTAGTGTCATCAACATAACCCACTATACCTGCCCGATCTTTCCCCTGCACCCCCCCTCTCATAGACCCTCCTCTACCAACCTACAAAATGGATCCTGAAGACATGCAAAAAGTATGTGAGACAGCGGACATCCCTGCCTCAGACCCCTTTCCATGTCCACTCCATACCCACCCTCCCATTAATTTGAACCTTTAGCAAAGCCCCTGCATACAACGTTCTCACCCATTTCACTATTTCCTCCCCAAACCCCTGCTTTCTCAAAATCTAAAACAACATACCTCTATCAACTCTATCATACGCCATCTGCCAATCCAACTCCAAAACACCCCCTATCTGACTCTCATCAATGAAACCCTTAATCCTCCTGTGCCCCATCCTGATACTTCTACCCGGTACCCCAAATTGCCCATCATGCAACATACCTCCTAAACCCCTTTTTATCCTATTCGCAAGAATCTTCACGAATATCTTGTAATCTGTACACATCAATGCTATTGCCCTATAATCCCTGAAACCCTTCGGTTGCTTTCCCTTGGGTACTAACACCACGACACCTGTCCTCAACGTCTCCCCCATGATACCCTCTTCCTTCATCTCATTGAAAACTGTGACTAAAACCCCTTTCAACATCTGCCAATATTGCACATACAGTTCACCTGGCAACCCATCTATGCCCGGCGACTTCCCCATTCTCAGACCTTTAACCGCCTCCCATACCTCCTCCTCCGATATTTCCCCCTCGCAAGCACACCTATCCTCCTAACTTAATGCTTTCACTATTTCCCCCAAAATTCTCTCACTCGCTCCCATGTCCCGTACTTCCTCCATATACTTCCTTCTAAACCAATGTTCTGCGTAACCACTCATGCCTTCCGTTGTCATTAACACCCTGCAAGACTTGTACCCTCCCATTCCCATTCTCGACTATCAATGACAACATCAACATACCCTCCCTACGCCTTTGAAAACGTCTTAAAACTACTGCCGACGCCCTATCGCCCCAGAGGACCTCTTCCAAACCACCCCTTATCCTTAATGCCTGAAACGTTTCATTCTGTATTTCCCTTAACCTAGTACGTAATCCAGCCACCTCCTCACTAGACCCACCCCCCATTCCCCCCCATAACAATCACTCAATAATCCCTCTAAATAGAGTTGATAACCATACCTATAACGGGCCTCCTCCCCACCCACCCTTTCAAAAAGCTCCTTTACCACCTTCCCACACTCATTCCACCACTTCGCTACATTTGAAATCCCCCTCCCTCCCTCCACAACCCCTCCCACCATCCCTCAAAATCTGCCTGCCCTCCCTCTCTATTCAACAAACTAACATTCAGCTTCCAATAACTCTGATACACCTTTACCACGCCCTCCCATCCCCCTTCAACTAAGACCCCTCTATGATCAGAAAAACCAACATCTACACATTCTACCTTTTCCACCACCACAGCCCTTGTCACATAAATCCTATCCAACCTCGCAGTGTATCCCTTTCTATAAAAAGTATACTCTACAAGTTCACCTCAACCCCCCACTATATCCACCACCCCAACAGCACTCAACACCTCCCGTAAAGCCCCCAAAACACACACCCCTCCCCTTGGTTCCACATCCCGCACTCATATAACGTTGTTCCAGTCTCCTGCTATTAATGTAACATGAGGTAATCCTCGGAAGGCATATATTAACTCCGACCTAACAAATTCCTCCTTTATACGTTTATTCAGGACAGCCGGCATATACACACCAATAAAACATACCTGCACCTCCCCCCATCTACCGTCCACCCTAACCACCCTCCCCCCCTCCTCCCACGAAAGCAAAGTGAAAGGGCTAGACTCCCGAACGCCCACCATCACTCCTCCCTTAAAAAGCTCTGACCCTCCCGTGAACACCTTATACCCTTTCAAACCCAACTCACTCCCGCACCTAAAATTATGTTCCTGAAAAAAAAACTACATCCACTCTTAATCTACTCAAAGTTATTTTCACCTATTTTCGTTTGACCTCATTTTTGAGGCCATTAACATTCATACTTAAACACCGGAATTAAACGGTTGTGGTTTCCCTTTCTGTTTCAGTAGTCTCCTGTCTGTTTTAACATTCATGGGAAGGCCAATGCCCCATTTCCCTCCCCTCCCCTCGTCCCTATGTACCCTAGGGACCTCACTTCCCTTAACTCGTCCCCCACTACCCCGTACCACCTCAGCCCACACCTTCTTCCCTGTCCTTTGAGCCGGAGTCAAGACATCATCCTCTGCCTCGTCACCAGGCCTTTTCCTAGACTCCCCTTTCTCCACTGAAACCTCCATATCATCCTCCCTATGCACCTCTGCCACCACCACTCTCACCTCACCAGATGCACCACTTCCTATGTCAACACTCTTCACCTCCGCACCACTCAATGCGTGCTTCTGTACCTCCTCCCCAAGCACAGCATTACTCACAACTCCCGACACTCCCTCTAGTAATAAATCCTCACCACCAATGATATCATTCAGGTCCTGCAGTATGTCCTCTGCCTAACCCGAAATGCCTGCACCATCCAAAAGGGTGTTACTTTTATCACCAGTCGAACATGGCGCCGACAACGTCCCCATCTCCACCACTTGATTCACCGCCTCAGCTTGATTCACCTCCTCGCTCCATGTAGAATGCGATGTCCTCTTGTTCTCCTCACACACTATCCTCCCCGCCATATCTTCTCTCTTTGACATCCGTTCTTCCAGGCCATTCACGTCATCCTCGCCACCCCGATGCCTATCGTCTCATCGTCGTACACACTCAGCTGCTACATGTCCTGGCTGACCACACAGCCGACACGTTCATACCTGGCCAGCGTATGTTACGTATACCTGTGTACAAAATTGTTCCATTAATACATAAGACACGATCAGCCTCCTCAGAGACATCTTTACTGAGTATGAACCTTCCAACATCCCAGCGTATAATCCTTGCGTCCAACCTCCTACATTGACAGCATGAATGACTCCATACTTCTGAAAGACGTCCCAAATATCCATCTCTCCCACCTCAAATAGGACATTACGGACTTTTAACCATTTATATGTAGCAGAAACGTCCCTGCGACATACCTCAACTCCTTGCATAACCACTTGTCTCTTGTCCTGATATGCATCAACGATGCGATCGTACGCTTAGTTGCATGCAAACTTGACGAAGATTCTCTTGGCCCCATTAAGCGAAATGCCATATAGTTCAGCGTGGGATATTCCCAAAATGTCACGTAGAATGGCTGGTAGCAAGATCTCTGCATTAGATGGGTAGATTGCGCCTTGCAACATGTCAACACAGACAGTGTTAACCCGTCGTCTGTAGCCTTCCGCCATCTTGGAGAAAATAAAGTTTCGCCAAACCGCCTCCAGAGGGCTCTCCCAAAAACACCCGCACACCACAAAAGCTGGGCGTGGAATCCACAATCTATTGGTAATTCCCTTTATGGCTAGTGGGAGGCAGTTGAAGAATCTTGGGCCCCTGACACTTATTATGTTATCTCTCAGTGTACTCATGGGACCCCGGCTCTCCTGTTAGCCTGTACCACTCTCCTGGTGACCTGTACCACTCTCCTGGTGACCTGTACCACCCTCCTGAGTGACATGTACTACCCTCCTGAGTGACCTGTACTAACCTCCTGAGTGACCTGTACCACCCTCCTGAGTGACCTGTACCACCCTCCTGGGTGACCTGCACCACCCTCCTGAGTGACCTGTACCACCCTTCTGAGTGATCTATACAACCCTCCTGAGTGACCTGTACCACCCTCCTGGGTGACATGTACCAACCTCCTGGGTGTAAGTAAGTAAGTTTATTCAGGTATACACAAATACATTTACATACATTATCATACATAGCAGCATATGTGTAGAGAACCTAGGATAACCCAAAAAAGTCAGACAGAGTGACTTATTTCCATTGGGGTCCTTTACCACTCTCCTGGGTGACCTGTACCACCCTCCTGGGTGACCTGTACCACCCTCCTGAGTGATCTGTACAACCCTCCTGTGTGACCTGTACTACCCTCCTGAGTGACCTGTACCACCCTCCTGAGTGACCTGTACAACCCTCCTGAGTGACCTGTACCACCCTCCTGGGTGACCTGTACCACCCTCCTGAGTGACTGTACCCCCCTCCTGAGTGACCTGTACCACCCTTCTGAGTGATCTGTACAGCCCTCCTGAGTGACCTGTACCACCCTGCTGGGTGACCTGTGCCACCCTCTTAGGTGACCTGTACTACTCTCCTTGGTGACCTGCACCACTCTTCTGGGTGACCTGCACCACTATCCTTGGTGACCTGCACCACTATCCTTGGTGACCTGCACCACTATCCTTGGTGACCTGTACCATCCATTTGGGTGACCTGTACCACTCTCCTGGGTGACCTGTACCACTCTCCAGGGTTACCTGTACCACTCTCCTGGGTGACCTATAAGAACCTCCTGGGTGACCTGTACCAACCTCCTGGGTGACCTGTACCACTCTCCTGGGGGACCTGTACCAACCTCCTGGATGACCTGCACCTCTCTACTGGGTGACCTGTACTACCCTCCTGAGTGACCTATACCACCCTCCTGAGTGACCTGTACCTCTCTCCTGAGTGATCTGTACCACCCTCCTGAGTAACCTGTACCACCCTCCTGAGTGACCTGTACAACCCTCCTGAGTGACCTGTACCACCCTCCTTTACCACCCTCCTGAGTGACTGTACCACCCTCCTGAGTGACCTGTACCACCCTTCTGAGTGATTTGTACAGCCCTCCTGAGTGACCTGTACCACCCTCTTGGGTGACCTGTGCCACCTTCCTAGGTGACCTGTCTTACTCTCCTTGGTGACCTGCACCACTCTTCTGGGTGACCTGCACCACTATCCTTGGTGACCTGCACCACTATCCTTGGTGACCTGCACCACTATCCTTGGTGACCTGCACCACTATCCTTGGTGACCTGCACCACTATCCTTGGTGACCTGTACCATCCTTCTGGGTGACCTGTACCATCCTTCTGGGTGACCTGTACCATCCTTCTGGGTGACCTGTACCATTCTCCTGGGTGACCTGTACCACTTTCCTGAGTGACCTGTACCACCCTCCTGGGTGACCTGCACCACTATCCTGGGTGACCTGCATCATCCTATCTCCAACTTCAAAACAAGGAAAGGATCGAGTCTGGAGCCTAATTTCAAGCCTCGACTTATCCTGGATGGATCTGATGCTTGTGTAGGTCTTAAATATTTGTGATGTATCCTTTGTGTGATCAATCCGGAGTTGGATTTATGTACATTATTGATTGATAGTTGTTTAACTTACAAATGACATACAAATGAAAAGCCTGTTAACACTTGTTGCTTCAATTACACTATTCTAACTTTTCTGGGTTATTCTTGGTAATTTCGACTATGTATGGTAAGGACCTGCCTAGTATGGGTCAGTAGGCCTGCTGCAGTGCTCCTCCTTTCTTATGTTCTCATGATGACTGCAAATATATATGTAGAAGGTTATAATAATAATCTTTATTTCTACAATTACATGATACAACTTATACAGACGATAGATGACATCAGTGACATACTATATAGAAAGCCGCTGGTAATTCAGAGTATTTCGGATAAATTAGGTTAATTTTGGCCCCAGGATGCCACGCACACAAGTCGGCTAACATCTAGGTACCTATTTTATCGGTAGGTGAACAGAGACAGCAGGTGTTTTAAGGAAACACGCGTGCAGTGCTTCCACCAGTACACTGAGGTCAATGGTCACATGAGGTCATCCCGTCCTAAGCTGTATGGGAATTAGCGTGGGGTGTTACCGAGCACATGGCTCGCTGCAGTGTTGTAGAATCTCAGGTTGAAGTGTTGAAGAAGGAGGTTCTACTTCTTCAGGAGGAAAATAGGAGGCTGAAGCTTCGCCTAGGAGGGTTTGGGTGTGAGTGTGAGATGGTTGGTGCTGGTGAGGAGGAAAAGGCTACCAACAGTGAGAGTGGCAGCCGCTTTAAGTGGCAAGTGGTTCACAATTCAGGAAGAAGGAAGATAAGGAAGGTTAATAGAGAAGATGTGAAGGTAGGAAATCGATTCAAGGTATTAACATTCTGATTGTGGGAGACTCTCAGGTGGATCAGGGCCTGATCAACCATGCTGTTACAGCTAGCTGCACATAATTCAACGTACGAAACAAGTAGATCACGCAAAGGAGCTTTCTGGGTATAGGGAAATTCTTGGTATACCATAGCGACTAGTCGATGAAGAAACGCTTTGATATCTTCATGTAAGTTCTGGCCTCATGCCTATGGTTAGCCTTGAGGGACTGACCACCTGCCACAGGCTGGTGGACTGATCACGTCACAACAACTACTTCCGGTGATGCATTCATCGGTAGTCGACTGAACAATCCTGTTGTATAAGCGAAAAGTTTCGGCGGTAAAAGACCCCCTTCCCCCAGGTATTGTAAATTTGTCTTATTCTTTAACTTGTCGGTATTGTATACCATCACTAGTACGATGACCTGCTGGCTCTGACTGGTACTCTCTTCTATGTGGTTTTTTGTTAAACTTAATGTCGTAGTTGATGTCTTTCTGTCTAATGTATATTATGTAGCTGATTAGACTAGAGTTGTGAGTATCTAATGTATGTTAGTTTAATGTATGTTGTGAGCTGATCTAAGTCTAGTTGTAGTTAGCTGTTGACATTATTCTAAATTGTAGTAGCTAAATTGTTGTGAGCTTTTGTACTGTTGTGAGCTGATCTAATGTACTAGTTGTGAGCTGATCTAATGTACTAGTTGTGAGTTGTGAGCTGATCTAATGTACTAGTTGTGAGTTGTGAGCTGATCTAATGTACTAGTTGTGAGCTGATCTAATGTACTAGTTGTGAGCTGATCTAATGTACTAGTTGTGAGTTGTGAGCTGATCTAATGTACTAGTTGTGAGTTGATCTAATGTACTAATTGTGAGCTGAGCTGGTGCACTAGCTGTGAGTTTTGATCTAGCTGTGAGTTGATCTAATGTACAAGTTTTGAGCTAATCTCGTGTACTAGTTGTGAGCTGATCTAATGTACTAGTTGTGAGGCAATCTGTTTATTATATGAGTTGTGAGTTTATCAAGTTCCCATTTGTATTAAGCAGATATTTGTCGTTTACTGTGACATCTGAGGTGGTCTTCTAGTAGTCAAAAAGATCTCTCCCTCTATGCCTAGTCTGGAAGGTCTTAGCAAAAAAAATATATATATTAAAAACGAGAGGCAATTTCATATCTCCTTGCCCTCTTTAGAATGCTAATGACCTCATAAATAACTGGGTCAAAACATCCATACTTAAAAGTCTTCCATTTCATATTAAAATAAGCCTTGATTTTTTTTTTCAAAACAAAGATTGAAATTGATTTGGAACACGAGCCAAAATATTGGCTTGTGCTGAGTATTAGTAAGAAGTTAAATTAAATAGAGGTATAAGCTAACACAATTACTAAAGCTAGACTACGAGATCATCCAAGGTAGGAAATAGAATATTACTTTGTACAATATGAAGCAGCATTTCCTTACTTTTGTGACCCTTTGTACGAAGAGAGAGAGAGAGAGAGAGAGAGAGAGAGAGAGAGAGAGGGGGGGGGGGGGGGAGAGAGAGAGAGACAGACAGACAGACAGACAGACATACAGACAGACAGACAGACAGACAGATAGACAGACAGACAGACAGACAGAGAGAAAGAGGGAGCCTGAGCCTACATAAACTTCTCAAACTAGGCCTTCTCTCATCTGCCCTGAGTCAGCGTATCCTGGACCAGTCCCACAGTATGAGCGACCATCATCCTTGCTCTCTCCTCCCCTCTTCCCACGCCTTGAGTGTCCCTCTGGGGATTTCTTCTCTCCTCCTCCTCTCTCATTTCTATCCTATTCATTCTCTCCTCTTCCATCCCTTACCTCTTCACTTCTCTCATCCCCTCAGTCTTCCCACGTCACGACCTCTCACCTGTCCTCCTTGTGAATCACTCTGGGGATACCTTCTCTCTCTCTCTCTCTCTCTCTCTCTCTCTCTCTCTCTCTCTCTCTCTCTCTCTCTCTCTCTCTCTCTCTCTCTCTCTCTCTCTCTCTCTCTCTCTCTCTCATCTCTCTCTCCTTCTCTCTCTCTCTCTCTCTTCTCTTTCCTCCTCTCTCTCTCTTCTCTCCTTCTCTCTCTCTCTCTCTCTCTCTCTCTCTCTCTCTCTCTTCTCTCTCCTCTTCCTCTCTCCTCATCTCATGGGACCCCCTTAGCATGCCTACTGCCCATCAAGTCAGGTTCAGTCTCCACCTTTAACTGAGCACGGCATCGACCTACTAGCACAAGCTAGTCAATGTCACTCAACCCATTCAGTATTTATCTAAGCCTATTTTTAAACTACACAACGTTTTAGCTTTGCTCTGTTTCCTGTATCCACGGCAGATTACAAAGTTCATGGACAAGCACAACCAACATAACCCGAACCAGCATGGCTTTAGAGCGGGTCGATCATGCCTGTCACAGCTGCTGAACCATTATGACAGAATTACGGAGGCATTGGAGGACGACCAAAACGCAGATGTGATTTACACAGATTTTGCAAAGGCGTTTGACAAATGCGATCATGGAGTGATAGCGCACAAAATGAGGGCCATAGGCATTTCGGGGAAGGTAGGCAGATGGATTTTTGAGTTCCTAACACAAAGAACACAAAAAGTAGTAGTGAACAGGGCAAGATCCAGCATCAGCGAGGTCAAAAGCTCAGTGCCCCAAAGCACTGTCCTGGCACCTCTGCTGTTTCTCATCCTCATAGCAGACATAGATAAAAACACCCAGCACACTTTTGTATCATCATTTGCAGATGACACTAAAATAAGCATGAAAGTCACTACGGTAGAGGACACTGAAAAATTACAGGAAGACATAAGCAGGGTCTTCCAATAGGCAGTGGAGAACAACATGACGTTCAATGGTGATAAGTTTCAGCCGCTTAGGTATGGAAAAAATGAAGAACTCAAAAGGAACACTATATACAAAACGCAAGAGGGTCACCACATAGAACGAAAGGAACACGTAAAGGACTTGGCAATAATTATGTCTGCTGATCTGTCGTTTAAAGACCATAACAAGACAAAGATCACAACAGCCAGGAAGATGACGGGTGGGTATTGAGAACTTTCAAAACAAGGGAAATAATGCCGATGGTGACACTATTCAAATCGCTAGTGCTCCCTCACTTAGAATACTGCTCAGTGCTGACGGCCCCGTTCAGGGCAGGAGAAATAGCAGAGCTGGAACAAATCCAGAGATCGTTTACGGCTCACATTGAGCCATTGAAACATCTAAATTATTGGGAACGCCTTCAAGTCTTGAACATGTACTCATTGGAGCGGAGGAGAGAGAGATACATGATAATATATACATGGAAAGTACTTGAGGGCCTGGTCCCAAATCTGCACACTGCCATAACAACATACTGGAGTGAGAGATATGGGAGAAAGTGTAAAATAAACCCAGTGAGGAGCAGGGGTGCGGTGGGGACAATACGGGAGCACTGTATTAACATCCGGGGTCCCAGACTATTCAACATCTTACCAGAAGATATCCGAAACACGGCTGGAACCAGTGTAGAAGCCTTCAAGAGGAAACTGGACAAATATCTTCACCAGGTGCCAGATCAACCAGGCTGTGATGGATATGTGGGGCAGCGGGCCTCCAGCAGCAACAGCCTGGTTGACCAGGCAAGCACCAGACGAGCCTGGCCAATGGCCGGGCTCAGAGAGTAGATACTCTCGAAACTCTTCAAAGGTATCCTTCATGAATCTGAATTTTTCCAGCTTAAAACCATTGCTGCGAGTCCTGTCTTGGATAGATATTTTTAGCACGCTATTTAAATCCCCTTTATTTATTCCTGTTTTCCATTTATACACCTCAATCATATCCTCTCTAATTCTACTCCTTTCTAGAGAGTGCAGATTCAAGGCCATCAGTCTATCCTCATAGGGAAGATTTCTGATACATGGGATCAACTTAGTCATCCTCCTTCGTACGTTTTCCAGTGCATTTATATCCATTCTGTAATACGGTGACAAAAACTGTGCAGCATAATATAAATGAGGCCTAACCAAGGATATATAGAGTTGAAGAACAACCTGAGGACTTCTATTATTTATGCTTCTTGATATGAAGCCAAAGATTCTGTTAGCTTTATTGCGAACACTTATGCACTGTTTTCTTGGTTTCAGATTACTGATAACCAGAACTCCTAAATCCTTTTCGCAATCAGTAGTATTAAGATCTACATTATTTAGTTTATATGTGGCATAGTTATTTTCCTGTCCAATGTTTAGAACTTTGCATTTGTCTATATTAAACTGCATCTGCCACTTCTCCGACCACAGCATCAGTCTATTCAGATCTTCCTGCAGTGCTCTGTATTCAGTCTTCAGTCTTCTGTCTTCGTCAGAATGAATTGGACGGCCTATTTTGGTGTCATCGCCAAACTTGCTTATATCGCTTTTTATTCCCTCATCTATGTCGTTTATGTAGATTGTGTATTAATATTGGTATAATTACCGACAATATGTTAAGTAAAAGGACACAAATGCAACTAATGTGACATTTTATTGTGGCAACGTTTCGCTCTCCAGGAGCTTTGTCAAGCCGTTACAAACAATATAATGACACATAGGGTATATATATGCTCAGAGTGAGGTGTAATACTAGTGGTGGTAGAAGTAGTAGTGATATAAGTAGTAGTAGTAGTAGTAATACAATAAGGAAGAACAATCAACTTGCACATGAGTAAAAGGTGATAAAAGCAATTACTTGGGTAGTATAAAAATATAGGTTAGACAAATATTTCTGTTGGAGGTTGGAATAGAGAAGGTCTGTAGCAGTGTTCCACCTCTGCAATGTGCTTGTGTAGTATTAGCAGGAGAGACTATGTGATGGTAGGGTTTACTGTTCTCAGAAGGATTCTTGCTAAGACTTCAGAGATGGTGAAGCTGCCTTTGTTTTGTTTAATTGTGTTAGAAACAGCGATAAGTGCTGATTCAAGGCACTTGCGTCTACGGAAATTAGTTTCTTTGATTACTAGTCGGGCGTCTTGAATTTCATGAGATGATTGGTGGAACTTCGGTGTTGTACTCAGGCGTTGTTCAGCTTATCGTTCCTACATGCATTTATGTGTTCATTGAGGCGTGTTTCCAGGTTTCTTGCTCACAACTCAAGGTACACAAGATCAGCTCACAACTCAAGGTACACTAGATCAGCTCACAACTCATGGTACACAAGATCAGCTCACAACTCAAGGTACACAAGATCAGCTCACAACTCAAGGTACACAAGATCAGCTCACAACTCAAGGTACACAAGATCAGCTCACAACTCATGGAACACAAAATCAGCTCACAACTCAAGGTACACAAGATCAGCTCACAACTCAAGGTACACAAGATCAGCTCACAACTCAAGGTACACAAGATCAGCTCACAACTCAAGGTACACAAGATCAGCTCACAACTCATGGTACACAAGATCAGCTCACAACTCAAGGTACACAAGATCAGCTCACAACTCAAGGTACACAAGATCAGCTCACAACTCATGGTACACAAGATCAGCTCACAACTCAAGGTACACAAGATCAGCTCACAACTCATGGAACACAAAATCAGCTCACAACTCAAGGTACACAAGATCAGCTCACAACTCAAGGTACACAAGATCAGCTCACAACTCATGGTACACAAGATCAGCTCACAACTCAAGGTACACAAGATCAGCTCACAACTCATGGTACACAAGATCAGCTCACAACTCAAGGTACACAAGATCAGCTCACAACTCAAGGTACACAAGATCAGCTCACAACTCATGGTACACAAGATCAGCTCACAACTCAAGGTACACAAGATCAGCTCACAACTCATGGTACACAAGATCAGCTCACAACTCATGGTACACAAGATCAGCTCACAACTCAAGTACACAAGATCAGCTCACAACTCATGGAACACAAGAACAGCTCACAACTCATGGTACACAAGATCAGCTCACAACTCAAGGTACACAAGATCAGCTCACAACTCAAGGTACAAAGATCAGCTTCACAACTCATGGTACACAAGATCAGCTCACAACTCACAGTACAAAGATCAGCTCACAACTCATGGTACACAAGATCAGCTCACAACTCATGGTACACAAGATCAGCTCACAACTCATGGTACACAAGATCAGCCAACAACTCTCAGCAAACCAGAAGATCAGTTCACAACTCACAGTTAACTAGATCAGTTCACAACTCACAGTTAACTAGAAGATCAGTTCACAACTCACAGTTAACTAGAAGATCAGTTCACAACTCACAGTTAACTAGAAGATCAGTTCACAACTCACAGTTAACTAGATCAGTTCACAACTCACAGTTAACTAGAAGATCAGCTCACAACTCACAGTTAACCAGAAGATCAGCTCACAACTCACAGTTAACTAGAAGATCAGCTCACAACTCACAGTTAACTAGAAGATCAGCTCACAACTCACAGTTAACTAGAAGATCAGCTCACAACTCACAGTTAACTAGAAGATCAGCTCACAACTCGTCAAAGACATAAATTATACTATAGATGAGAATGATTTACAGGGATTATACACCACTGAAGGCCCTAGTAGATTAAGAGTTGTTATTCTGACACAACTGGTAGCATAGCTAGCTCCTAACATACCCTGCAGTAGGTGACCCACAACAGTTGTCAGAGAACTGTTTACTGCTAGGTGAACAGGAGCAACAGGTGATAGGAGATTTGCCGAGACGCAACCCGTACAGGATGTAATTCCTGGTGCTAGGCTTGTGATCTCCTAGACACTACCACTGAGCTGTAAGCTCCATGGTAGGCTGTTTAGTGAAGACTGCAGCCATACCACTTAATACACTTATGAACTTTAATAATAAATAATAATAATAATAATTTTACTTTGGGAAGTGGAACAGAATTCTTCCTCCGTAAGCCATGAGTGTCGCAAGAGGAGACTAAAATGCCGGGAGCAAGACGCTAGTAACCCTTATCCTCTATATACGTATTACTAAATTTAAATATATAAACTTTCGTTTTTCTTTTTGGTCCCCTGCCTGGGTACGATACAGCCGGTTTGTTGAAATAATAATAATAAATAATAATAATAATAATAATAATAATAATAATAATAATAATAATAATAATAATAATAATAATAATAATAATAATTATAATATTAATAATAATAATATTAATAATAATAATAATAATAATAATAATAATAATAATAATAATTATAATATTAATAATAATAATAATAATAATAATAATAATAATAATAATAATAATAATAATAACAATAATAATAATAATAATAATAATAATAATAATAATAATAATAATAATAATAATAATAATAATAACAATAATAATTATGTCCACAAAAATAAAATAAATATATAACCTACACTACTTGACTGGTTCATAGTGTAATAATTTAGTCCTATATAATAATTTAAAAAAAATAATAAGGATGGACACTGATGTTAGCTACAAAACCTAAATAACTGAAATTTGATGCAAATTCATATGTTGAACCTGAAATATATTGTCTTTATTTTGTGCCTACCAACGTCTTGTTACAAGTAAACTACATTATTTTGTACCTCATAAAGGAATACAAATTTATATTGTATATTGTTTTTCTGATCTCACCAGCGTCAACTTATGTTAGTGTACGAGAGTGAATTTCGAGGGCTGTGGCATCGGAAGATTGGCTTCACGACGAGTCGGAATGTGAACCCTGGTCCTTAGTGTGGTGACTAGTTCTTGGGACGTCGTGCCATAGGTCGGAGATGGTCCTTGGAGGGAGAGTTACTAAGGGTGAGCCATGGGAAGGGTGTTTATGGGGTCGAGTTTGGCTCCCTGGGTGGATGGTCGATGGGGTGAGGCTGGTATCTGGGTGGATGGCCGGTGGGGTGAGGCTGGTCCTTGGGTGGATGGTCGGTGGGGCGAGGCTGGTCCCTGGGTGGATGGTCAGTGAGGTGAGGGTGGTCTCTGGGTGGATGGTCGGTGGGGCGAGGCTGGTCCTTGGGTGGATGGTCGGTGGGGTGAGGCTGGTCCCTGGGTGGATGGTCTGTGGGGTGAGGCTGGTCCCTGGGTGGATGGTCTATGGGGTGAGGCTGGGTCCTTGGGTGGATGGTCTGTGGGTGAGGCTGGTTCCTGAGTGGATGATCGGTGGGGTGAGACTGGTCTCTGGGTGGATGGTCTGTGGGGTGAGGCTGGTATCTGGGTGGATGGTCGGTGGGGTGAGGCTGGTCCATGGGTGGATGGTCTGTGAGGCGAGGCTGGTCCTGGGTGGACGGCCGGTGGGGTGAGCTGGTCCTTGGGTGGATGGTCAGTGGGGCGAGGCTGGTCCCTGGTGGATGGTCAGTGGGTGAGGTGGTCTCTGGGTGGATGGTCGGTGGGGCAGGCTGGTCCTTGGGTGGATGGTCGGTGGGGTGAGGCTGGTCCCTGGGTGGATGGTCTGTGGGGTGAGGCTGGTCCCTGGGTGATGGTCTATGGGGTGAAGCTGGGTCCTTGGGTGGATGGTCTGTGGGTGAGGCTGGTTCCTGAGTGGATGATCAGTGGGGTGAGACTGGTCTCTAGTGGATGGTCTGTGGGGTGATGCTGGTCCCTGGGTGGATGGTCTGTGGGGCGAGGCTGGTCCCTGAGTGGATGGTCGGTGGGGTGAGGCTGGTCCCTGGGTGAATGGTCGGTGGGGCAGGCTGGTCCCTGTGTGGATGGTCGGTGGGGCGAGGCTGGTCCCTGGGTGGATGGTCTCTGGGGTGAGGCTGGTCCCTGAGTGGATGGTCTGTGGGGTGAGGCTGGTCCCTAGGTGGATGGTCTGTGGGGTGAGGCTGGTCCCTGAGTGGATGGTCGGTAGGGCGAGGCAGGTCCCTGGGTGGATGGTCTGTGGGGTGAGGCTGGTCCCTGGGTGGATGGTCTGTTGGGTGAGACTGGCCCCTGGATGGATGGTCTGTGGGGTGAGGCTGGTCCCTGAGTGGATGGTCGGTGGGGCGAGGCTGGTTCCTGAGTGGATGGTCTGTGGGGTGAGGGTGGTCCCTGGGTGGATGGCTGTGGGTGAGGCTGGTCCCTGGGTGGATGGTCTGTGGGGTGAGGCTGGTTCCTGAGTGGATGGTCGGTGGGATGAGGCTGGTCCTGAGTGGATGGTCTGTGGGGTGAGGCTGGTCCCTGGGTGGATGGTCTGTGGGGTGAGGCTGGTCCCTGAGTGGATGGTCGGTGGGGCAGGCTGGTCCTGAGTGGATGGTCGGTGGGGTGAGGCTGGTCCCTGAGTGGATGGTCGGTGGGGTGGGTTGGTCCCTGAGTGGATGGTCGGTGGGGCGAGGCTGGTCCCTGAGTGGATGGTCTGTGGGGTGAGGCTGGTACCTGAGTGGATGGTCGGTGGGGTGAGGCTGGTCCTGAGTGGATGGTCTGTGGGGTGAGGCTGGTTCCTGAGTGGATGGTCTGTGGGGTGAGGCTGGTCCCTGGGTGGATGGTCTGTGGGGTGAGGCTGGTCCCTGAGTGGATGGTCGGTGGGGCGAGGCTGGTCCCTGAGTGGATGGTCTGTGGGGTGAGGCTGGTCCCTGGGTGGATGGTTTGTGGGGTGAGACTGGCCCCTGGGTGGATTGTCTGTGGGGTGAGGCTGGTCCCTGAGTGGATGGTCGGTGGGGCGAGGCTGGTTCCTGAGTGGATGGTCTGTGGGGTGAGGGTGGTCCCTGGGTGGATGGCCTGTGAGGTGAGGCTGGTCCCTGGGTGGATGGTCTGTGGGGTGAGGCTGGTTCCTGAGTGGATGGTCGGTGGGATGAGGCTGGTCCTGAGTGGATGGTCTGTGGGGTGAGGCTGGTCCCTGGGTGGATGGTCTGTGGGGTGAGGCTGGTCCCTGAGTGGATGGTCGGTGGGGCGAGGCTGGTCCCTGAGTGGATGGTCGGTGGGGTGAGGCTGGTCCCTGAGTGGATGGTCGGTGGGGTGGGGTTGGTCCCTGAGTGGATGGTCGGTGGGGCGAGGCTGGTCCCTGAGTGGATGGTCTGTGGGGTGAGGCTGGTTCCTGAGTGGATGGTCGGTGGGGTGAGGCTGGTCCTGAGTGGATGGTCTGTGGGGTGAGGCTGGTTCCTGAGTGGATGGTCTGTGGGGTGAGGCTGGTCCCTGGGTGGATGGTCTGTGGGGTGAGGCTGGTCCCTGAGTGGATGGTCGGTGGGGCGAGGCTGGTCCCTGAGTGGATGGTCTGTGGGGTGAGGCTGGTCCCTGGGTGGATGGTCTGTGGGGTGAGACTGGCCCCTGGGTGGATTGTCTGTGGGGTGAGGCTGGTCCCTGAGTGGATGGTCGGTGGGGCGAGGCTGGTTCCTGAGTGGATGGTCTGTGGGGTGAGGCTGGTCCCTGGGTGGATGGTCTGTGGGGTGAGGCTCGTTCCTGAGTGGATGGTCGGTGGGGTGAGGCTGGTCCTGAATGGATGGTCTGTGGGGTGAGGCTGGTCCCTGGGTGGATGGTCTGTGGGGTGAGGCTGGTCCCTGAGTGGATGGTCGGTGGGGCGAGGCTGGTCCCTGAGTGGATGGTCGGTGGGGTGAGGCTGGTCCCTGAGTGGATGGTCTGTGGGGTGAAGCTGGTCCCTGAGTGGATGGTCGGTGGGGCGAGGCTGGTCCCTGAGTGGATGGTCGGTGGGGTGAGGCTGGTCCCAAATGGATGGTCGGTGGGGCGAGGCTGGTCCCTGAGTGGATGGTCTGTGGGGTGAGGCTGGTTCCTGAGTGGATGGTCGGTGGGGTGAGGCTGGTCCTGAGTGGATGGTCTGTGGGGTGAGGCTGGTTCCTGAGTAAATGGTCTGTGGGGTGAGGCTGGTCCCTGAGTGGATGGTCTGTGGGGTGAGGCTGGTCCCTGGGTGGATGGTCTGTGGGGTGAGGCTGGTCCCTGAGTGGATGGTCGGTGGGGCGAGGCTGGTCCCTGAGGGGATGATCGGTGGGGCGAGGTTGGTCTCTGGGTGGACGGTCGGTGGGGTGAGGCTGGTCTCTGGGTGGACGGTGGGTGGAGCGAGGCTGGTCCCTGAGTGGATGGTCGGTGGGGTGAGGCTGGTCCCTGAGTGGATGGTCTGTGGGGTGAGGCTGGTCCCTGAGTGGATGGTCGGTGGGGCGAGGCTGGTCCCTGAGTGGATGGTCGGTGGGGTGAGGCTGGTCCCTGAGTGGATGGTCTGTGGGGTGAGGCTGGTCCCTGGGTGGATGGTCGGTGGGGCGAGGCTGGTCCCTGTGTGGATGATCGGTGGGGCGAGGTTGGTCTCTGGGTGGATGGTCTGTGGGGTGAGGCTGGTCCCTGGGTGGACGGTCGGTGGGGTGAGGCTGGTCTCTGGGTGGACGGTGGGTGGAGCGAGGCTGGGCCCTGAGTGGATGGTCGATGGGGTGAGGCTGGTCCCTGAGTGGATGGTCTGTGGGGTGAGGCTGGTCCCTGAGTGGATGGTCGGTGGGGCGAGGCTGGTCCCTGAGTGGATGGTCGGTGGGGCGAGGCTGGTCCCTGAGTGGATGGTCGGTGGGGTTAGGCTGGTCCCTGGGTGGACGGTCGGTGGGGCCAGGCTGGTCCTCGGGGAGGTAAGTCTAGTTAGAAACACGACTCGCCCTCTGAAATCGTCACCAGAAAATAAAGATCAAGTTTACGTACCTTCAAAGCGTTTGTTACTTGAGACGGGGAGCTGTTGTCCTGGGGGATGAGGAAGGGGATTGGGAGAGAGGGGAGGATGAGTGGGGAGAGGCTTTGGAAAGATACGTGATGGAGATATGGGACGAGGTTGTGTAGGGCAAGACGAAGAGTCCAACAGGGCTTAACGAGGCGGGTGTAGGGGAAATAATGAGGTAAGTTTATTTAAGTACAGGTACACCATTAGTACAATTATCATACATAGCCTAACATATGTGTAAATTAACTAGGACAACAATGTATCTACCTCATCATCTAGGAAAATGATATGATGGATAATGAGAACCTTCAAAACTAGGGACGGCAAGCCCATGATGACACTCTTCAAATCACTTGTTCTCTCTAGGCTGAAATACTGCTGTGGTTCTTGAGATCTGCTCAAGACACATTCCATTAAGAAAAATAAAGAGAAGATGTAAACTAGAAAGAGAGAGACACTCCCTATACACACGAAGGTGAAGAGTCACAGAGCTGCTGAGAGGGGCCAATATATCTGAAATACGTAGAGAGGCACTGGTTAATGAAATTGCAAATATCGAACTTAAACTGAAGGAATCTTACAGGAGACAAGAATCACAGGAAGAACTAAAAGCCATAAAGGAAATTGAAAAAAAAAAATACTTCTTCTCTTATGCCAAATCTAAGGAAAAAAAATCCAGTATTGGACCCCTGCTTAGGCGGGATGGGACATACACAGATGACAGCCAAGAAATGAGTGAGAAATTAAAGTCCTAATACGACTCAGTGTTCACTTGGAAGGTCCTAGAGGGATTGGTACCAAACCTGCACACGAAAATCACTCCCTTTTCCTTTCATAGGGAGTGATTCCCCGATGAAAAGCAGGGGCGCCACGAGTACACTGAGAGACAACACCATAAGTGTCCGGGGCCCAAGACTGTTCAACTGCCTCCCAGTATACATTATGGGGATTACCAATAGACCCCTGGCTCTTTAAAAAGGCACTGGGCAGGCACCTAAAGTCAGTACCTGACCAACCGGGCTGTGGTTCGTACGTCAGTTTGTGTGCCACCGGCAGTAACAGCCTAGTTCATCAGACCCTGATCCACCATGAGGCCTGGTCTCAGACCGAGCCGCGGGGGCGTTGACCCCCGAAACCCTCTCCAGGTAAACTCCAGGTAACCTAAAAAAAACTCGGACAAGGTGACTTATTTCCATTGGTGTGAAGCTCAGACAGGATGGGACTTACACAGATGCCAACAAAGAAACGAGTGAGATATGGAAATCCCAATACGACTCTGTGTTCAGCAAGCCACTAATCAGTCTAAAGATCGACAATCCAAATGATTTTTTTCATGAATGAACCTCAAAACTCCATTACCCTAACTCCGATAGACTGTAAGAAAGCCATTGACAACATGCCCATGCACTCAGCCCCAGGCCCAGACTCGTGGAACTCTGTGTTCATTAAGAACTGCAAGAAACCCCTCTCACGGGCCCTAAGTATACTATGGAGAAGGAGCTTAGATATGGGTGGAATTATACGGTCACTACAAACAACGGATACAGCCCTACTCCATAAAGGTGACAGCAAAGCATTAGCTAAGAACTATAGACCAATAGCTCTAACATCCCACATCATAAAAATCTTTGAAAGAGTACTAAGAAGTATAATTGCAAACCACTTGGATTCCGAAAAACTGCACAATCCAGGGCAACATGGGTTCAGAGCAGGTCGCTCCTGCCTCTCACAACTACTGGATCACTATGATATGGTCTTGGATGCACTGGAAGAAAAACAGAATGCAGATGTAATGTACACAGACTTTGCAAAAACTTTTGACAAGTGCGATCATGGTGTAATAGCGCTCAAAATACGTACTAAAGGAATAACTGGCAAAGTGGAGAGATGGATCTTCAACTTTCTAACAAATCAAACACAAAGAGTAGTGGTTAACAGAGTTAAATCGGAAGCTGCCATAGTGAAAAGCTCTGTTCCTCAAGGCACAGTACTCGCCCCTATCCTGTTCCTCATCCTCATATCAGACATAGACAGAGATGTAATCCACAGCACTGTCATCCTTTGTAGACGATACTAGAATCTGCATGAGACTGTCATCCATTGAGGACACGGTTAACATCCAAGAAGATTTAAACCAAGTTTTCCAATGGACAACGGAAAACAATATGATGTTCAATGAAGACAAATTCCAACTATTCCATTATGGAAAAGTGGAGATAATAATTAGAACTGAGTATACTAAAAACTCTTCTCATACAGTAGAGCGACAAAATAATATGAGGGACTTGGGAGTGGTAATGTCTGAGGATCTCACTTTCAAGGATCACAACAGTGCCACGATCACAGGTGCAAAGAAAATGATAGGATGGATAATGAGAACGTTCAAAACAAGAAATGCTAAGCCAGTGATGATCCTTTTCAAATCACTTGTTCTCTTTTGGCTGGAATACTGCTGTACATTAACATCTCCGTTCAAAGCAGGTGAAATTACTGATCTAGAGAGTGTACAGAGAACCTTTACTGCACATACAAATTCCATCAAACACCTCAGCTACTGGGAACGCTTGGAAGCACTTGACTTGTACTCGCTGGAACGCAGGCGAGAGAGATACATCATAATCTGCAAATGTATATAGAAAATGCAGAGTCATTGTTGCAATAGCTTCTAGACTTTTTAAAACATCATTATGTTGCTAACACTGTAAGCTTTGCATAACCTCGCGACGAGGTACGATGAGGACACCTGAAACATGCTTTTTAGGGTCACCACCACCATCGTGGCCAGGTCCCTGACCAAGCTTCCTAGTGGACGAAGACCTGATTAACCAGGTTGTTACTGCTAGCCTCACCCAGTCCAATGTACGAACCACAACGTGACTGGTCAGGAACTGTTTTGAGGAACTTATCCAGTTCCCTCTTGAAGACAGCTAGGGGTCTGTTGGTAATCCCATTTATGTATGCTGGGAGGCCCCCTCTTATATTTCAGCCTGTCCTCTTAACCTCAGACATTATGGCACTGTTGTAAACACCGTCAAATGGATGGTTGTAGGCGGAGCCTCGAACAGTTTGGAATGTGACTGTTTTACATCAAGTGCTGGCACTTTCTCCCTGTTACTGCTCGCTCGACCTGCTCTCACACGAGTTTTAAAAAAATCACCTTTTATTTTGCATTTTTAGTTGTTTTCTCCCTTGTAAACTAACCTAACTTTACTTAAGTGAGAACTGCAATGCAAAGTCTATTATGATGGGCTGAGCACCTACTATGCTGTCTCTCTCTGAGTACTCATGGCTGAGCACCTACTATGCTGTCTCTCTCTGGGTACTCATGGCTGAGCACCTACTATGCTGTCTCTCTCTGGGTACTCATGGCTGAGCACCTACTATGCTGTCTCTCTCTGGGTACTCATGGCTGAGCACCTACTATGCTGTCTCTCTGGGTACTCATGGCTGAGCACCTACTATGCTGTCTCTCTGGGTTCTCATGGCTGAGCACCTACTATGCTGTCTCTCTGGGTACTCATGGCTGAGCACCTACTATGCTGTCTCTGGGTACTCATGGCTGAGCACCTACTATGCTGTCTCTCTGGGTACTCATGGCTGAGCACCTACTGTGCTGTCTCTCTGGGTACTCATGGCTGAGCACCTACTATGCTGTCTCTCTGGGTACTCATGGCTGAGCACCAACTATGCTGTCTCTCTGGGTACTCATGGCTGAGCACCTACTATGCTGTCTCTCTGGATACTCATGGCTGAGCACCTACTATGCTGTCTCTCTGGGTACTCATGGCTGAGCACCTACTATGCTGTTCTCTGGGTACTCATGGCTGAGCACCTACTATGCTGTCTCTCTGGGTACTCATGGCTGAGCACCTACTATGCTGTCTCTCTGGGTACTCATGGCTGAGAACCTACTATGCTGTCTCTCTGGGTACTCATGGCTGAGCACCTACTATGCTGTCTCTCTGGGTACTCATGGCTGAGCACCTACTATGCTGTCTCTCTGGGTACTCATGGCTGAGCACCTACTGTGCTGTCTCTCTGGGTACTCATGGCTGAGCACCTACTATGCTGTCTCTCTGGGTACTCATGGCTGAGCACCTACTGTGCTGTCTCTCATGGTACTCATGGCTGAGCACCTACTATGCTGTCTCTCTGGGTACTCATGGCTGAGCACCTACTGTGCTGTCTCTTTGGGTACTCATGGGTGAGCACCTACTATGCTGTCTCTCTGGGTACTCATGGGTGAGCACCTACTATGCTGTCTCTCTGGGTACTCATGGCTGAGCACCTACTGTGCTGTCTCTCTGGGTACTCATGGCTGAGCACCTACTATGCTGTCTCTCTGGGTACTCATGGCTGAGCACCTACTATGCTGTCTCTCTGGGTACTCATGGCTGACACCTACTGTGCTGTTTCTCTGGGTACTCATGGCTGAGCACCTACTATGCTGTCTCTCTGGGTACTCATGGCTGAGCACCTACTGTGCTGTCTCTTTGGGTACTCATGGCTGAGCACCTACTGTGCTGTCTCTCTGGGTACTCATGGCTGAGCACCTACTATGCTGTCTCTCTGGGTACTCATGGCTGAGCACCTACTATGCTGTCTCTCTGGGTACTCATAGCTGAGCACATACTATGCTGTCTCTCTGGGTACTCATGGCTGAGCACCTACTGTGCTATCTCTCTGGGTACTCATGGCTGAGCACCTACTGTGCTGTCTCTCTGGGTACTCATGGCTGAGCACCTACTGTGCTGTCTCTCTGGGTACTCATGGCTGAGCACCTACTGTGCTGTCTCTCTGGGTACTCATGGCTGAGCACCTACTGTGCTGTCTCTCTGGGTACTAATAGCTGAGCACCTACTATGTTGTCTCTCTGGGTACTCATGGCTTAGCATCTACTGTGCTGTCTCTCTGGGTACTCATGGCTGAGCACCTACTATGCTGTCTCTCTGGGTACTCATGGCTGAGCACCTACTGTGTGTCTCTCTGGGTACTCATGGCTGAGCACCTACTGTGCTGTCTCTCTGGGTACTCATGGCTGAGCACCTACTCTGCTGTCTCTCTGGGTACTCATGGCTGAGCACCTACTATGCTGTCTCTCTGGGTACTCATGGCTGAGCACCTACTATGCTGTCTCTCTGGGTACTCATGGCTGAGCACCTACTATGCTGTCTCTCTGGGTACTCATGGCTAGCACCTACTATGCTGTCTCTCTGGGTACTCATGGATGAGCACATACTATGCTGTCTCCCTGGGTACTCATGGCTGAGCACCTACTATGCTGTCTCTCTGGATACTCATGGCTGAGCACCTACTATGCTGTCTCTTTGTGTACTAATGGCTGAGCACCTACTATGCTGTCTCTCTGGGTACTCGTGGCTGAGCACCTACTATGCTGTCTCTCTGGGTACTCATTTCTGAGCACCTACTATGCTGTCTCTATGGGTACTCATGGCTGAGCACCTACTATGCTGTCTCTCTGGGTACTCATGGCTGAACACCTACTGTGCTGTCTCTCTGGGCACTCATGGCTGAGCACCTACTGTGCTGTCTCTCTGGGTACTCATGGCTGAGCACCTACTATGCTGTCTCTCTGGGTACTCATGGCTGAGCACCTACTGTGCTGTCTCTCTGGGTACTCATGGCTGAGCACCGACTGTGCTGTTCTCTGGGTACTCATGGCTGAGCACCTACTATGCTGTCTCTCTGGGTACTCATGGCTGAGCACCTACTGTGCTGTCTCTCTGGGTACTCATGGCTGAGCACCTACTATGCTGTCTCTCTGGGTACTCATGGCGGAGCACCTACTGTGCTGTCTCTCTGGGTACTCATGGCTGAGCACCTACTGTGCTGTCTCTCTGGGTACTCATGGCATGCCTGCAGCAGCCTGCTCTTCACTCGGGGGATGTTACACCTTTGGACGAGTCTTTTGCTTTCGTAGGGAGTGAATTTTATGAGAATACTTGGCACCAGTCCCTTTAGAATTTTCCTGGTGAAAATTTCAAGGAGTTCAAGAAATTTCAAACATTCCGAGTAATCTCAGTTCTTGTCCGTACTTATATGTGCAGCTGTGGAACGTTCTCTGTACATTCTCCAGAACTGTAATTTCGCCTTACTTCAAAGGAGCTATTAGTATGCAGAAATATTCTTGCTTAGAGAGCACAAGTGACTTGGCATCCCTTGTTTTGATGGGGGTGGGTGTAATGAGATGGAGGAGGATGTGTAATGAGGTAGGACTGTGAAAGGGGGTAATGAGGAGGGTGGGAGGGTGAAGGGGTGTCTGTTGGGTGAGTGATGTGGGTGTTTGAGGACGGTTGTCTTTCACCCACCTGGCACCCCAGTCATGACGTCACAGGTGTCAGGGTGAGGCATCGTTTAGATCCCTGTCAAGACATTCCTGAGTGAGGGGAGATGAGGGGACGTCACGTGGGAACCATAATGAAGAGGTCAGACAGAGAGGGGGAAGAGAGAGCGAAAGGAGAGATAGGTAAGGGGAGAGGGTAATAGAAGGAGAGGACAAGGGGGAGGTCAAGAGAAGGAAAGGACAAGGGGGAGGTGAAGAGAAGGAGAGGACAAGGGGGAGGAAAAGGTACGGTGAGGAGGTAATTGGAAGGAAGAGAGAGGAAGAAGATAAGAGAAGAGGGAGAGGGAGAGGATAGGGAAAGAGAGAGAGAGGGAGAGGGTTATCCGGAGGTTACCTGGAATCAATTTCAGAGGTCACCTCTCCCACGGCCAGGCCTCAAACAAGCATCCCAGTTGCTGGACAGATCGACCAGTCTGTTTGTGCCAGCCACAGCTGCCAGCCACAGCTGTGCAGTGTACGCACCATACCCTGTACATCAGCAGCTGACTTCTGAAACTTATCAAGTTCCCTCTTGAAGACAGCCATGGTTATGTTAGTGATTCCCTTTACCCTTTGGCCAAGAAGGCCTCATATTTAAGTTCATGCATTTCTTTGGAAGTGTTTTGCTGTGTCTGCCAAGCCTCTTTTAGATGGAGTCATTTCAATGTATAGATTTGGGATCAACACCATCACAATTGTCCAGGATCAACACCATCACAATTGTCCAGGATCAACACCATCACAATTGTCCAGGATCAACACCATCACAATTGTCCAGGTGATGATTATGATGTTTCTTGCTTGTTTTTTGTTCCAAGGAGTACAGTTCAAGCAGTCCCAATAGTTCCCAAATATTCCCAATAGTTCCCATACATTCCCAATAGTTCCCATACATTCCCAATAGTTCCCATATTTGAATGGAATTATACGAGCAATCAAGGTTCTCTGTACGTTCTCCAGTTCTGCAGATTCTCTTGTGTTGAAGAAGGCAGTTAGTATACAGCATTATTATAATAAATAAATAAATAATATCTTTATTTACTACAAGTACATGTACAAGGTATACAGACCATAGCTACTAGGTCAGATGCCGTGCTCCTTCCTTAAGTGAATGTAACCTGACCTGGCTGGGTCGGGGCATTGGCTTAAGCCGGTGGGAGACTTGGACCTGCCTCGCATGGGCCAGTAGGCCTGCTGCAGTGTTCCTTCTTTCTTATGTTCTTATATAGAAAGCCCCTTGTTATGCAGAGCATTTCCCGCAGATTAGGTCAGTTTTGTCCCATTCGATTAACACCCAGGTACCCATTTTACTGATGGGTGAACATAGACAACCGGTGTAAGGAAACACGTCCGATGATTCCACCCCTTCGCCGGGAATCGAACCCGTACCCTCACCGTGTGAAGCGAGAGCTTTTGCCACCAGGCCACTGGACACCTAATAAGATGTAGAGAAAACAAACCAGGGTACGGGTGGGGTTAGAACTCATGGCAAGTGAGTCGTAAAACTCCATGTCAGTGCTTAAGCCACTGGGCCAGCTGGCTGCAGTAAGTTATTTGACGAGACTCATAATTGGTTTAGTATCTGTTCTTGTAAGTGTTCTAGTTATCCAACTTGTTTTTTCTTGCTGTTGCAATAATAACATTGTTGTGACGCTTGACCGTAGGATCCTCTAACACAGTCACTCCCAAGTCTTTCAAATGTAACTTCAATTTTAATGAATTATTTAATCTCCCCTTTTTTTGTCGTTTTTGTCTGAAAATAAAGGCTCCTTTCTGTACTTATTATATTTTTATGAGTGGTGGAAGGATAAACCAGTGGAAGGCGTCGGTCACATGACCAAATGTTCTAGTGGAGGATCATCATATGACTAAGATCCGCTCCAGGAAATAATTGTACTGTTCCCTGACGAATCCTACCTAACCTAATCCCCTCTCTCTAATTTACATCTTCTCTGTGTTCCTAGAGGTATGTGCTCAAGAAGACTGACTGATCTGTATATTTCGATCCCCTTCTGGGATCCTCTTCAGCTGAAAAGAATCCCAGAAGGGGATCGAAATATACAGATCAATCTTCTGAGTTTCTGTCTCCATGCGGAATATTACTGAGCATTGCCAAATGTTCATTACATTTTAGTTATCCATAGGGGTACGTAACTAGGGCATAGACAAAGTGTTAGTGAGCCTATCCTTCCGAGATACTGCCTCAGGTGTGCTGTTCTAGTCAAGTCAGGTCAGATCCTAGATTAGGGTGGGGTCTGAAGGTCCTCTCCTCGAAATCATTATTTCCTAGTATGTTTTCATTATTAGTGAATGAACCATCAAATGTGTCTGCTGGTTGCTGTC